>CM038679.1:48436083-48651046 GCA_021605205.1 Aegilops longissima
GATGCCGGTCTTCGGGCGGTGCTTGCGTCGCCGCTTTGTTTGTTTGTTGGGGGAGTTGTCCTTCGCCACGTCCAGTTTTTCCTCATTGTCGCTTCCTTTTGGTGTATCCACCATGTATACGTTGTGAGCTGGGGTGGCTTTTCAGTGCCCGTTAGGCGCTGGTTCTTGGTCGTCTCCGGCATCGTCGTCTATATCGTCGATGTCTTCGGAGTCGTTGTCTAGCATGTCGGTTAGATCGTCGACAGCGGCTACCAAGTGGGTGGTGGGTGGGCTTTGAATTTCTTCGTCTCCGCATCCCAACCTTCCTGACCGCAGTCCGGCCAGGGCTCTCCTGATAACGAGAGATACTTTAGCGAACTCAAGATGTCGCCGAAAGGTGAGTGTTGAAATATGTCCGCTGCGGTGAATTCCATGACCGGCGCCCAACCTGATTCGATCGGAGGGGGCGCGGGAGGTTCGAAGT
Organism: Aegilops longissima; assembly: GCA_021605205.1. Taxonomy (NCBI): domain Eukaryota; kingdom Viridiplantae; phylum Streptophyta; class Magnoliopsida; order Poales; family Poaceae; genus Aegilops; species Aegilops longissima. The sequence goes on from CM038679.1 coordinate 48,436,547, forward strand.
CCGGCAAGGAGTCCGACACCTCGGAGTCGCGAGCTTTATGAGGGACAAGATCAGTGTTCGGCTCTATCTCCGTAGAGGTTGCAGCCCCGGGCGGTGTCTAGCCATCCGTCCCGATCTGCGCCCGGCTCGAATTGAAGATCGGAGCGGGGTTGAAAGCGACCTCCGTGTCTTGTCCGTCTGCGAGCTAAATCATGCTCGCCCGTGGCGGTGCAGCACCTTCGGCCGTGGCTCGACTCCATCGAGATCAAGTCCCGGATGTCAACCGTGAAGTTCAAACTTCAAATCTGACTGACGGCCAGGGCGTAGCTTCGATCTGCTCCGGATGGCCAAGTGAATCGGCCCGCGATGCGAAGCCACGAATCTGAAGATCTGTCCGGGAGAAAAGTCTCACCTGGACTGCGTCGTTGATGATGGTCGAAGAAGCCATCGAGCCTATCGGTGGCGACACGAGGAAGTCTCAATGAAAGCACTAATGTCGGTGTCAAAAGCTGGCGGATCTCGGGTAGGGGTCCCGAACTGTGCGTCTAGGCGGATGGTAGCGGGAGGCGAGGGACACGATGTTTTACCCAGGTTCGGGCCCTCTTGATGGAGGTAAAACCCTACGCCCTGCTTGATTAATATTGATGATGTGTGTTACAAGAGTGGATCTACCACGAGATCAAAGAGGCTAAACCCTAGAAGCTAGCCTATGATATGATTGTTGTTCGTCCTATGGACTAAAGCCATCCGGTTTATATAGACACCGGAGAGGGCTAGGGTTACACAGAGTCGGTTACAATGGTAGGAGATCTACATGTCCGTATCGCCAAGCTTGCCTTCCACGCCAAGGAAAGTCCCATCCGGACATGAGATGAAGTCTTCAATCTTGTATCTTCATAGTCTTGGAGTTCGGCCGATGATGATACTTCGGCTATCCGGACACCCCCTAGTCCGGGACTCCCTCAGGAGGTCTGGAAGTTCACGAGCACCAACTTTTTACCGTCTTCTCTGAAGGTAGCCATCCAGTGGGAGTTCATGCTAACCCAGTACATACCTGCCAAGAAGTTTTGGGCGATGGTGATCAGATCGATGTCGAGGGAAATTATGTACGGCGACACACTACATACCTGCAAAGAAGTTTCGGCTAATGGAGATCGGATTGAAGTCGAGGGTCATCATGCACGCCTCCGTACCATGGTGAGCCAATCTCGCAAGACCAGATAGCAACAAGCAGGGTGTCTTGAAAAGCTTAGGCCTCGCTTCGACTATGGCCGTGTGCATGTCCCTCGAGCATGCAGCCAGCCGCAGGGCGGTCAACATATCCATACACGAACAACAGAGGTCGAGGATTTCACTAGGGAGATTGCTCCAATCGCGGCTCATATGGATGCTGCGCGGTTCGCGTTCGGCCATGGTGGAGTTTGGAAGGGGCTTGATTTACGGGGAGAAGGATGTCGGTCTTTGGAGCGGCTAGCGAGGTATAGTGGTCTTGGGGAGGCGAGTGAGGTGGCGGTGCAGGGGCACAGTGAGATGGAGGCGGAGACGGAGACGGAGAAGGAGATGGAGATGGAGTGGTGCTATGGGAGCGAAGAGGGAGGCGAGGCGGCGCCAATGTGCTGTCAATGGCGGTGACAGACGCACACAATGCACAAGGTGAGGCTGACTTTGGTAACCCGAACACGCCGCCTCGCTGGACTAGTGTCGAGCTCGGGTGTTGTCACTTCACCGTGAGGACCGGATGAATAGTATTTTGACCATCAAGTGTACCACAGTTGTACTACTACTACTACTAGTAGTAGTAGGAACATGAGTACTCGATATTGTATAGCGGAAATAGGTCTCCCGTGCTAGCATGCTGTTCACTTCATCGTTCAGTATCATCCATATTGCGAGCAGAACCAAATTCTCGTGCATGCCCAATCAACGCCTGCGCGATGCATGCAAAGGGTCGATACAGTGCATCAAGGGCGACATCCAGATCGTTCCACACTTGAGAAGAGGAAAAATGGAAAGGTAGAACAGCGGCAAGAGGAAGAAGCGCTGGCTAACGAGGTTGGGAGGGGTTCGAGCAGGAAGTTAATGCTCCACGCCTAAAGGTTTTGGGAAAACCTGATTTTCATAAGGTGACTTATACTCACCTAAACGGAGGGAGTATTCCTTAACCAGAGAATGTTGTGTCTCCCACTCACGCGCTAAAAAAAAGGTACAACACATTTTTTATCTGTTTGCATAGGTCCCACCTATCAGGAAGGATGGGCACGTACACGAACAGGTACAACTCCTCAGTCTACCCACATAGCCTTTTTGTTTAGTCTACCTAGCCGTCTAATCAACTGCCTACACGCCACTTCTCCCATTTACTTCTCCATCGGGAACCGATTCGCCTCGGCTTCTTCACCTCCCCTTCATCTTCATTTGCATCCAAACCCCACTGCCTTCACATTGTTTTAACCTCTTTAAATAATCATCTACTTCTTCAGTTAGACTATCCATCTAATCCTAATTCTCCAAACCATAGCCCTCCGTTCCAGCGGTTCCAAATGGCGAAAGAGATCGAGATGCAAGTTTTTAGCGTCCAACATGTCCTCGTCGAAGGCTCGATCGCATAGTTGCCACCGTCACCGTCCACCCAAGGGTTGTTCGGCGGTGGATCAACAATGTATCCAACTCCCTCAAAAGGTAGAGACGAGGTCATCGGTCTCGGCGAGAGTACACGAAGCGTGCCCGGGGAAGATCCAGCGCCGCCGTCCTTCAGTTTGTGCCTCGAAGATGATGTTTTGGTGTACCACATCATACACTCGACCTCCATACCAGTGAGCTTCACGATTTCTTGTCTCGGGAGGATGTATATACGTGGGGCAGCCATCGAAGGGACAAACAAAGCTGGAGCCGTACAACCTTGATTTGAAAAGCATCACCGACCTACAAACCAGAATCAAAATTCATGTAGAAGATTGTGCTAAATGACACCATCCCTATTCAAGTAGCAAATTTTGTGCTCGGTATAAATCTTGAGAAGGGTGACGAGGCGGTGGCATTAAGGTCGTCTGGATGGGAGAATTATCCCTTGACGTCTGGCGGATAAAATATGCTGCCCTCGATGCCCGTGTGAGTTTTGAGATAGCTGCAAGGTCCAAAGAGCTTGTTGCGAAGCCGTCTCCCACAGAGAATGAGAAGAAGAAGAAGAAGAAGAAGAAGAAGAAGAAGAAGAAGAAGAAGAAGAAGAAGAAGAAGAAGAAGAAGAAGAAGAAGAAGAAGAAGAAAACACTGCACCAGCAGGAGGGCATTATGGATGGATGAACTATTTCCTCCCTTGTAAAAAAAATTATTCCGTCTCGGTGTATATTGATATAGATGGACTATTTCGATGGTGTGCATGTCTTTGGAACAGAGTAGTAGCGTGGGTCCGCTTGACTATAAGGAATTATTTATCTGCATATATAGCTTTCTCTGCTACTCCTTCCAGTGATCAGTATGCAGTGCATGTGTCCGTAGACATGGCAACTTGTCCATGGAAGTTCAACTACGACGACCATCACGTTTCATCTCGCGATTCCCACGACGCCTCTCCAACCCACGACACCACGCCCCCCGACGTGCGCCTCACCCCTCTCGGCCGCACCGCACCTCTGCCTTTGTGTGCATGCCATGTGGGCCACCTAAAATGCGGCGAGCATCAAGTTTCTACCACAGCCACCCGCGATTCCCATGATGCCGCTCGAACCCATGAAACCACATGTCCCCTGACCTGCGGCTCACCCCTCTTGGCCCCACTGCCCCTCTGCCTTCGGGAGCATTACATGTGGACCAGTCACCTATCAGGTCCACATGTTATTGACTCAAAGGTAGGTGTAGTAAGCGCTGAAGCTCAGTCTGACGGCCACGAGAGGAAATGTAACTCTGCGCCAGGGCTTGTGGTGCTCCCGCAGCACGAACTCGTGCCAAACTCAAGATTTGTTTCTTTACTATACATGCACGCAATGATTTAATGGACATTGTAATCTCAACATGTGATGGGGAGCTCTAAATTTGAATTTGAAACTTATAAAACGAAAAGATTCAAAACAAGTAAACTGGGAGAGAGGGAGTATATTGTAGGATGTGTCCCATACAAAATAAGTCCCCTGGTTTGTCACCGCGAAGATGCGGTTAGAAAGGAGCACAACGTCTTCCTACTCAATGCGACAACAAATCGGCCTTGAGACAAAGATGGTCCTCCTTTGACCGCCATGTGCAAGGTTCGTGCTATCTTATTCAATCTCACCGTGGTTCCATCGTACCAACTCATGCGGTGGCCCGTTGCATGGCTGATCCCAGTGTTGGACAAAGGTTCTACGGGAACGGTGTCACCTGTAAATGTTGTGCAAATTGATGTTGGTACCCTCCCGTGCATATGCAAGCCAATCTCCACTCGCACCGAGCCTAGCCTGTGAAATAGTGGGCAGGGGGAGAATTAGGAAATGGACACGAAAGTAGTCTTTAGAATGCATTTACTACGTGATCAAACTCATCTTACCTGCTCATCGCAGGAAATCCGGTGCCCCTCAACGTCGGCATCTCAAGGGCGTCAACTTGCAACTTCTGACCGCGCCGCTACTGGAGAGACCCCAAGGAAACATCCTCGTGCGTTCCACGGAACATCAAGATGCATTTGTATGAGTATTTTATCTTGTGAGAGAAAAGGATGAAAGAGGAAGGCCTCTAGAGATAGAGATGGACACTACTACTACCAATGTGCTGGCCGTGCATTGCAATGGATCCAAACTAGTAGAATAATACTTGTTCACGTGCTTGAAATATAAACACTCTAGTTTTGATATACATGTGTCGCCAGACACGACAGCTTGTCCATGGAAGTTGAACCACGGCGACCATCACGTTTCTTGTTTCTACCATGCCACACCCACACGCGATTCCCGCGATGCGCTCCAACCCACGGCACGGCGTCCCCGACGTGGACATGGATCCTCGGCGTGGCTATCACTGCCTTGCCTTTCTTTCCTTCGCGGGTGGGACCCACGCTTATGGGTCCCACATGTCGATGACAAATAATAGGATTGTTCGTGCCCTCATCCCTCTCGGGCCCACCGCTCCTCTGCCTTTGTGTGCATGACATGCGGGCCAGCTGAACTCGGCGACCATCAACTTTCTACCACAGACACACCCGATTGGGCGCGGTTTGCTCGCTCATTGCTTGCGCTCCGATCCGTACTCCGCACCATCGAATTTTCATCTAGCGGCTGTGATACATTTCGTCCGGGCATCAATCCTCAGCTGGAGTACTTATGTACTACATGTAGTACCCGCCGGTGTGGCCATCTACACCTCGTAACGCCCCGACACCCAGCTGTGGCACCCTCGCCACGGCCACGCCACCACCGGCCGGTTCATCTCGAACGAGTGAGTCGCGAACCACGCCACCACCATGAGAATGACATGTGGGCCAGCCGCATTTAAGGTCCGCATGTCATTGACTCATAGGCCGGGCACTAAGCCACTAAAGTTCGGTCCCGTGGGCCCCGAGAGGAAATGTAACTCCCTGGCAGGCCTTGTGGTGCTCCCGCAGATCGAGCTCATGCCAAAACTGGAATTTGTTTCTTACTACTACCAACTAGTACTAGTAAGGTACACGTGCATTGCACGCATGAGATTCTCGTGGTTTGTGCATTATGCTTCTACATGTGGAGTTTTCGGATTCTAACATGTGGCAAAATCTGGTGGAATGTAAGGTTAGGCAAGTTTGATTAACTTAGGTGAGTGTTTGGTTCAAGCCACACCTTAGGCAAGCCACACTAAGGCCCCACATGATATACACACAAAAAATGTGGCAAGATTCCCTTAGGCTTGCCAACTTGTGGCTCTCATTTTGAAGAACTAATAACTTTGCCTAAGCTTAGTTGTGGCAAAGTTAGTCATGAATTAAGTTCAACCATGGAGTCTTCTAGATTATACATGTGGCAGCATCTGGTGGATGATATCCAACGGCCAGTAGTGCTTGGATTTGCCATCTTTGTACCGTCGGATTGGCTTCATCCAACGACCAACTTTCAAAGATTTTCACACACTATATAGGGGGTATAGATATAGATGTGTCGGTCCGTTGCAATGGATCCAAATATATCTATTTAGTGGAGTGCACTCTAAACACATTATCTATTTATTTTTCTCTAACCTTCCGTAGCCATGCAACCAAGCCACATAAGCTTCATGGGTGCCCCCCACATCATATTATTTATACTACGTTGATTGAAAAAAACATAAATCACCCAAAACAAGATCTTCCTGTTTTTTGTTCCTACGATGTTGTGCCGTGCACGTATCTACTACTACTTGTATAGTAGTACTGTGGTAGTACTAGTAATATAGTATTAGGAGTACAAACTTGGTACTAGTAGGAGTAGTACTAGTACAGAATGCTCCTACTCTATCAACGAGCCCCGTCTGACACAAAATTTCTTGGCTTCCGTGCTACAGCTAGATCTTCCCCTTGTTTCTGTTTTTCAACCCGGCGGGCGGGGTGTCAGTTTGCTCAACGATGGTCCCACATGAAAGTGAAAATGCTAGGCAACACGCCTTCCCTAAGCTATGTGTCGTCTTGGACGGGCGTGTTGTACTCCCGATTCCCAGGCGTGTGGGGTGCGGCCTTAACGCCGACAGGCCTTTTCCTTTACTAGCAATGTGCCCGTGCGTTGCAGCGGATCCAAAGTAGTAGAATAGTACTATTTGTTCACAAACTTGAAAGAAATCACTATTGTTTTGATATACTCCTAATATATTACTCCCTCCGTACCTAAATATTTGTCTTTTTGAGATTTCAAATGGACTATCACATATGGATTATATAGACATATTCTAGTGTTTCTAGCAAGATGCCCGCGTGTTGCACGAAGTTGATGGAAAAGGTAAGCACAACTTATCAATTGACGGATGGAGTACTAGTTACAGTGATGCATATAATTAGACTAGCCACAATGGGTAGTAACATAGAGTAGTAACATGGGCATGTTACTACTCTATGTTACTACCTCTATAATGGGGAGTAACATATGTGTGGTAACATGCAACACTTCATTTATTAGTCTATAGACTCATGTTGCCTTGATATGTGTGATGTTACTCATATTAGTAGTAACTAGCTATGTTATCACATACCTCTCTTTCTTCATTTATTACTTGCCACATCATCTATTCTATCTAGATATGTGTGATGTTACTACCTATGTTACTCCCACTGTGGGTAGTCTTAAGCAAAGGGATCGCACATGTCGGTATTGACTGGAACGAGAATGCAACAGCACAATAAGAATTAAGGCCACGATGATGCGATCGCAGATGGTGGTTCTGAGAAGGCAAGAAGAAAGATGGATCGAGTTGTGATCGGATCGATTTGTCACCCTTCTCTTTGTCATTGTTGGGGGGAGGAGAGAAAGACGACGAGAGTGTGTGGGGTAGGCACAGAGGCACAACTAGCGTGTGTGTGTGTGTGTGTGTGTGTTTGAAAGAGGAGTAGATAGATTATTATCAAGATCGATGTGCCACCCTGCTCCTTCAGTGCCGGGTAGTGTGTGTGTGTGTATGTTTGAGAGAGAATCCAGTCGATAGATTAGTATCAAGATCGAGGTGTCACCCTACTCCTTCGGTGCCGGGTAGTGTGTGTGTATGTTTGAGAGAGAAGCCAGTCGTTAGATTAGTTTCAAGATCGAGGTGTCACCCTACTCCTTCGGTGTTGGGAAGTGCGGGTGTGTGGGGGGGCAGTGACACTCACATATCTCTACTCTTATAAAAAACAGAGTTGGTGATGATGGTGTTCCTGCCATCCTGCAATATAGGCCATCTGATTTATATCCGACAGACATGAAGGAAAATATGGCAATTTTGCAAAAATATACCCACACCCCTCTCCACATTTGCAAATAAGGCTTTTCCTCGTTCATCCTTTTCTCCCACAAGATAAACTTCTCATACAAATGCATCTTGATGTTCCGTGCAACGCATGGGCATCTTGCTAGTAGGGAGAAGGAGTTTGTGTGACACATATCTAGCTATATTAAGGGATAGGTAGATAGCATATGTGTGAGAGACATTATTATACTTTGAGACATTAGTGGCTGTGGGTGGGCGGAATTAAAGGGGTGGGCGTGTTAGACATAGAGGCGTGTGTGTTTCGTGTGAGAGACTTGTAGGACGGGGTAGAAAGACGAATTTAACCCTGACGGAGGGAGAGAAATACACGAAGTGCGCGTGTGTGATTCCGATGCCCACAGGGAAATGAGATATGTATGCGTGTGAGAGAGATTGCACAATTCATTCACGTATCACTATCTAGCGATCGTGGGCGTGCATCGCTTGAACATAAGTCAATATCTACTTCGTATCGTGGCCAAAGGTACAATATTGATTCAACGCTATAAAGATTGGACACTCACATATCACATTTTTTCTATTTAAATAAACCTTTTCAGTTGTGCATGCCAAAGTTACAATGACGTTTCTTCAAACAACCAATGTAGCTATCATGTACATGCACCATTGTTACTCTTGCATTCAAATTCATTAGTCTTGGATGATTTAAGTTTCTATTTTGAAGTAATATATGTAATATTCATATATGAATTCAACGGGTACACAATTTATGAAATGGAGGCTATGTAATCATATGAGGTAACACTTTTAAGTAGCTAACTACAATATCCATTTCTTTTTGTGCGCCTCTACACTAACACGTCAATGCATTATGTTTAAAGTAAATAACCAATGGCACTAAATTATCTATTTACACGAGAAATACATAGGCTGAGCGTTTGATCCCTTTTTTTGTGAACGCGCCACTACACCCATACGATTGGCCGCGCCCGTGTGAATGTCCAAGTTATCGGTGCATCATCCCGAGTTATTGTCTTTTTTTTCTGGGGTGGACTTCACACCGGTTATTAACTGCTGAAGCGTGCCCCGTGTACACAGTCTAGCCTGACCTTCCCGCTAGCATGGTCCAAAATTAGTTGAAACTGGATACGAATGATCCCGCGGGCAGCAAAATCTCCCGCCTCCTTCTAAAATTTCCGCCACCTTAGTCTTTAGCATGCGAAATCCCCCTTTTGTCCTTGGTGCACGGAGACCAACAGTTACAATAACGCCCTCATCTACATGATAGGTCGGGGCTGCTTTGGTAACTTCCGGTTCCCCCCGCTACACGGCACCCCCATTTCCTCTGCCCCTCCCGCAAAAACGACTAACTCGACAACACCAGAGCATCTTACATCACGCCGTCCGTACTTCATCGCCCTTTCTCCCCTCCCCTCTCGAAACCCAAGACTGCTCATCCACCGGCGTACCATAGCCCATTCACTGCCAGCGGCGTCCACCTCGCCGGATCTGCTTCTGCGGCCGCATCTACCCCTCCCACCTCCCCTAGAAACAAGTAGACTTCTCATCCACCACTGTACCACAGCCGATTCAGTGTCGGCCTTGTCCACGGCGCCGGATCTGCTTCGCCGGTACTCTCATCAACCGCCGCACATCTGCAGCGGCTCATTCGTACTCCCCATCGGAGACGCTTCGTCCACACCCCCGGAGCCGCCCCACCGCCGCCCCCGTCAACGGCCTCTGATCCTCTTCGCCGACACCTTCCTCAAACCTCTACGGAGCCGCCACACGACACCTTCCTCAACCCTACGGAGCCGCCGCCCGACACCATCGTCAACCCCATCGAGTAGCCGCCTATACCATTCTCAACCCTACCGGGGCGCTTTGCCAACTCACAAGTCCACGGCCTCAGATCCGCTTCCTCACACCCTCATCCAACCTACCGGGCAACCGGCGCCCGTCCCACGGCCGCAGATCCGCATCGTCGACAAAGCACCCTTAACCCAACCACCGGGCAGCTTCGACGCCCGTCCACGGCCGCAGATCCGCATCATCGACACCATCCTTAACCCAACCATCGGAGTAGCCGACGCCCGTTGTAGCGACCAGACCGAATGGATCTAGTCTCGTGCTCGGTGTCATCCTCGGATCGATAATGCGACACCACACAAGATGCCAAGGATTTATAGCGAGTAGCAATCACACACTTATTACATCGTTGTCCACACGGGAACTTAATACAATAATATGGCTTAAGGCCATCTAATAATAACAGCGGAAGGCTTGGAAGATAAGTGAGTCCATCAACTCCAACGGCATCATCGAGTATAGAACCACGACCTAACACCTTACTGTCGTTCAAAAGTCTCGCAACGTGAAAGTTGCAGCCAAAACGGGTCAAGACATGGAATATCTTGGCAATGTAACACATAAGAGCAATGAAGGAAATAAGCCTATACTACATGCATATATGGCTGGTGGTAAGGCTCTCTGATTACATTTGCATAAAGCTGATTTTTCCCTACATCAAAGGAATAGTTTTATTTAACTATCATGGTGGTTGTTAAACATTGAGAATGGTTGACAGATCCTCAATCCCAATTAAAAAGTACTCATCAAAACCCAACAACTTTTATTTAGAAGTAACATGTTGAGATTCACATGATATTCAATTACGGATACTCAAATTGTCCATAACCGGGACACGACTAATCATGATTAGTTTATACACTCTGCAGAGGTTTATGCACTTTTCCCCACAAGACTCGATCGCCTCCGCTTGGTTCTCGTGACTACATGGTGTTTGAGAAACGGATGACCGAGACATAGTCTTTCGAAGCGCTAGCACCTTACATGTGGGTAGACCGTACCAACCTACATCCCCTACATCAGCTAGCCTACCCGTAAGAGTTCGCACAACTTAGTCAACTACGCCAGAGCCCATAATTGGCTTGTGGCTGCACACGGAAGTTTCGGTTTGAATAATCTTATGATCCCTTAGAGCACAGGTGGCGGTCCAAGAAATACAGTAAGTCTGATGGAAACCAGGTGCCTCAATCCACCCAGATGTGTGTTTAGGTTGCCACCTTAGATAAACCATTAATTCAAATCTCACATCATCATGGATATTCACTCACCCAATCCACGTCTACTAGCATAGCATGGCACAATAGCAAACGAGAAGTAACTCCCAAGGTTTCATAAGTAAAACAGTAATAGGTACTACCTCAATCTACTTCCCAATCCCACAATTTAATTAGATCCTAATCATGCAAGTGTTTGAGGAATAGATCTAATGCATAAAACTGGGTATGAGAAGAGTATGATCAAAGTGTTACTTGCCTTGCTGATGATCCGCGAGACCTAGAGATTCGAAGTAACAACCGGCGCACTCCGGGTGATCTAACGCAGACAAACAACAAGCATACAATAAGTACTCATCTAATGCACGGGGAAATCTCGAATAAAAGACCTAACCAGAAAGTTCAACTTAAGAACCCTGGTTGCAAAAGAATCGAATCGAAATAAACATCGAAAGTCGGAACTCGAGAGAGAACGACTCGGTTTAGCAATCTGAAATTAGGTCAAAATTTCACAGTAGCAAAACTCTGTGAAAGTAGGTTAGTCGAACGGCGGTTTACATTCTGAAACTCCAGCGCTTGAATCACCCGATTCCGATAAGCGAGCGAGAAATAAAACAGATTTGAAAATCGGATCGAAATCGAATCGTAAAAATAACGGATTAAATCCGATTAAAAGAAAAACGTCGAGCGGTTTAAATAACGGACGTTCATTAACGAACGAATCCAACGAACGCGTTCATTAAAACGAACGGTTCGGTGAGCGTTAGTTAAATAAGAAAACCGAAAAAAATAAAACCAATCTAGGTTTTTTAAAAAAAACCGAACATTTTTTAAATAAAACCGGATCGGTTTATAGGGAAACCGGATCGGGCGGGCTACCTCGGTGATCTCGCCGGCGAGCTCGCGGGCTCTCGAGGCGAGGGGCGGCGGGGTCGGGAGGGCGGCGAGGGCGGCGGGGCTCAGACGGCAAGGGGAACGGCAAGGCGGCGGCGGGCCCTTGGGCGGTGGGGTTGGGTGGGTGAGGGCGGCGGCGGTGAGGAGAGAGGGGGGCGGCCAGATATAAAGGGGGGGAGGGGCGCCAAGGCTTGGGAGGGGGCAGGTGCTGGGTGGAGGCGGACTCAGGGGCGAGGCGTCGTCTTGGCACTCACATGCAAGCAAGGCGAGGGTGGAGAGGAGGTGGGCCGGGGGGGGTGGGCGGCTGGGCCTCGGCCCAGGCCAGATTTTTTTAAATGAAATTTAAACCAAATGAATTAAAAAATACCAAATGAACTCCAAATTAAATAAAACAAATTTTCCCGACTCCTAAAAATGAGTCTAACAAAATGAACTTTAAAAGCGGCAAACATGCATATATTTTTAAAATGCTCATTTTTGCCTAAGCAAAATAAATCTTCCAAAGCAAATTTGATTTATTTATAATATCTTCATTTTCCTAAATGTTGGGAAAGTCATATTATTCCCTCTCAAAATATTTTTATAGGAAAAACTTTATGAAGATAATTTAAATAAATCAAATGATCCCATTTTCAAAATTTGAGAAATCCCAAATATGAAAATTATGAAACTTCCAACTCTCTCCGAGGGTCCTTGAGTTGCGTGAAATTTCTAGGATCGGAAAAATCGAGAAAAATATGATATGCATGATGACCTAATGTATAACATTCCAAATTGAAAATTTGGGATGTTACAAACCTACCCTTAAGATGAATCTAGCCCTCGAGATTCAAAGGTTAACTAGAAATTAGGTGAGGTGGTCCTTAAGCAAAACTTCCTCTCTTTCCTGGTGGCTTCATCCTCGGTGTGGTGGCTCCACGAACTTTGCAAAACTTGATAACCTTGCTGCGGGTAACTCTGCTGGCATAATCGAGAATCTTAACCGGTTTTTCCTCATATGTCAAGTCATCCTTCAACTGAATTGCTTCGGTGGCACTTTGTGTCTCTTAACGGTACCTCTGCTGTCTCGGGTGACATTTCTTCAATCGAGAAACATGGAATACATCATGAACTCCTGACAGTCCTTCCGCAATTCCAACTTATACGCAACTTCTCCCATGCGTTGCAAAATCTTATATGGTCCAACGAAGCGGGTGCTAACTTTCCTTTCACTCCAAAACGCTTAACTCCTCGGCGGGGATACTCGGAGATATACTGCTCTCCAACTTCATACTCAATCGCTGCGCTTTGAATCGGCATAGCTCTTACATGCAGGTGGGCTACCTTGAGCCTGTCTCGAATCAACTTAACTTTCTGCTCGCACTCCTTAATCAAATCTGGTCCAAACAACGGCGATCTCGGTTTAGTCCCATGACAACGGTGTCCTGCACCTTCTTCCATCTGAGCCTCGAAGGTGCCATCTTTAAGCTGGTTTGGTAAATGTTATTGTAGGAAAATTCTGCATACGGCAAATTATCATCCCAACTAGATCCATAATCTAGTGCACAAGCTCTCAAATGTCCTCCAAAATCTGATTGACTCTCTCGGTCTGTCCATCGGTGCATGGGTGGAAAGCTGTCTTTGAATTCAATCGGGTTCCCAATGTTTCATGCAACCGGTTCCAAAATTTCAAGTAAACTGGGTTCCTCTATCCGATCGATGCTCCTCGGAACTCCGTAAGCACACAATTCTGGTCATGTATATCTTTGCCAACTTAGCACTTTGCTATAGGTAGTCTTGATCGAATGAAATGAGCTACCTTAGTCAAACGGTCGACTATGACCCAAATCGAGTCATAACCTGAACGAGTCTTTGGCAAACCTGTGATGAAATCCATGCCTAGTTTATCCCACTTCCATTCGGTATCGGCAACGGTTGTAACAATCCTGCTGGCTTCGATGCTCGCTTTACTTTCTGACATACGTGCAAACTGCTACATACTCCGCAATATCCTTCTTCATTCCGGTCCACCAGAAAATATTCTTCAAATCCAAATACATCTTGGTATTTCCTGGGTGAATCGAATAGGGTGAATCATGGGCTTCTTGTAAAACCAACTTCCTGATCTCTGGGTCATTGGGCACATAAACACGGTCTTCAAACCATAGGGTATCGTGCTCATCCTCACGAAATCCTTTAGCTTTTCCTTTGCTCATTTTCTCCTTTATAGAGGCAACTTCCTTATCTGCCTTTTGGGCTTCTCTGATTTTGTCCATTAGTGTCGACTGAATCTCCAATGCTGCTACATAGCCTCTCGGAACTATTTCCAAACATAGCTCTCGAAGGTCCTCGGCTAACTCATTGGGTATTCCTCCCATCATTAGGGTATTGACGTGGCTCTTACGGCTCAATGCGTCTGCTACAACATTAGCCTTTCCGGGGTGATAATGCAATCTCATATCATAATCCTTGATTAGCTCTAACCATCTCCTGCATCGAGATTCAATTCATACGTGTGAAGATGTACGTCAAACTCTTGTGATCCGTATATACTTCACAATGATTTCCAATGAGAAAATGTCTCCACGTCTTCAAGGCATGCACAACGGCTGCTAACTCCAAATCATGAGTGGCATAATTCAACTCATGCGGCTTGAGTTGTCGTGAAGCATACGAAACAACTCTTCCTTCCTGCATAAGTACGGCTCCAAGTCCTCGACGTGAAGCGTCGCAATACACCTGATAATCCTTAGCTTGATCTGGCAATATCAGAACTGGTGAGGTAACCAATCTTTTCTTCAACTCCTGAAAACTTGCCTCACAGTCCTCGGTCCATATGAATTTGTTTTCCTTCTTCAACAATTCAGTCATAGGCTTTGCAATCCTTGAGAAATTCTCAATGAATCTTCGTAGTATCCTGCGAGTCCAAGGAAACTTCGAATCTCTCCAACTGTCGTTGGTGCTTCCCATTTGGTTACGGTCTCAACTTTTGTGGGGTCAACTGCTATTCCTTCTCCGGATATAACATGTCCGAGAAATCCAACTTCCTTTAGCCAAAACTCACATTTGCTGAACTTGGCATACAACTGGTGTTCCTCGGTTTCTCAAAACCAATCTCAAATGTTCCTTGTGTTCCTCTTCATTCTTCGAGAAAATCAAAATATCATCAATGAACACCACGACGAACTTATCCAAAAACTCCATAAACACTTTGTTCATCAGGTTCATGAAATAGGCTGGCGCGTTAGTCAGTCCAAATGACATAACGGTATACTCATACAGTCCATATCTCGTGGTAAACGCTGTCTTGGGTATGTCTTGCTCCCGAATCTTCAACTGATGGTACCCTGATCGCAAGTCGATCTTAGAAAACACTTTGGCTCCTTGCAAGCGATCAAACAGATCATTTATCATCGGTAGTGGGTACTTGTTCTTGATTGTTACTTCATTCAATCCACGGTAATCAACAACCATTCTCAACGATCCATCCTTCTTCTCTACTAACAAAACGGGTGATCCCCAAGGTGAAGAACTTGGGCGAATAAAACCTTTATCCAATAGTTCCTTAATCTGCTTCTTGATTTCCGCCAAATCCTTTGCGGGCATCCTGTACGGTCGCTTCGATATCGGGCCTGTTCCTGGCAACAGCTCGATCAAAATTCAATGTCTCTATCCGGCGGCATTCCTGGCAACTCTTCCGGAAATACATCAGGATAATCCTTTACCACCGGTACTTCTTCCCGTACCACTCGATAAGCAATTAACTTGTGCTCTCCTCGGCTCGTGCCGTGATACATATAATCCTCCTTCCTTCCGGTGTGGTGAGCAAAATTGACCTTGTGGTACAATCTATGTTTCCTCCATACTTTGATAACCAGTCCATTCCTAATATCACATCCAATCCTTGGGATTCCGAACTATTAGGTCCGAGGGAAAACATAGGGTCCAATCCTTAGTGGCGATCGATCACACCATTTACTAGCCATGTACTCTGCTCGGGTGAGGTTACTAGCATGGGTGACCTAAGGGCTTGGGTTGGTAACTTGTACTTATCCACCAATCCCTTGATATGTATGAATGCGATGCACCAAAGATCGAAAAGAACAACCGCAGTAAATGACTTAACCAAAAACTTACCGACATCTTGCATCGGGCTGATCTTCAACCTCCTCCACATCAATGTGGTTCACCTGTCCCCTGTTGAAAGGGTTGGGCTTCTTTCCGAGCTTCCATTGCCATTTCCATTCTGGCTTCGGACAATCATTTGCATAGTGCCCAGCCTTGCGGCACTTAAAGCAAGTAATGTGACTCAGTCTACCTTGGATGGTGTTGACGGGTTGGTGCGATTCTGTCCGTTGCTTCCTCCATTCCGCTCCCATTCTTGGTGCCATTATGGTTATGCGAATTACCTCCTCCATGGGTATGCTGAAACTGAATTCCTGATTTAGGGGTATAACGAGGCTTCTGCTGGGATCCAGAGTTATACTTCCCTTGTCCATACTTCCGCTTGCGGTTCTCAATTTGCTTCTGCTTTCCTTCAATCATGAGAGCTCGGTCTACTAACTCCTGGTAGTTGTTGAAACTTGCTACCATCAACGGCATGCTGAACTCATCATTCAGTCCTTCTAGAAACTTCTCCTGTTTAGCTGCATCTATAGCAACGTCATCCGGGCATAACGTGCTAATTTGCTAAAGCCATCCACGCTTCGCCAACAGTCCTTCCTCCTTGGCGTGGGTTGCTAAACTCACGCTTCTTCATGGCCATGGCTCTCGCTGAAACATGGGCAGTCGAAAAGCTTGCTGAAACTGGTCCCATGTGACAAAGGTCTCACGGGTAAGTGGTCATGAAATTCTCCCACCATGTCACAAGGGGGTCCTTCAAGCTGATGTGCTGCAAACTTCACTCTTTCACCATCTGTGCATCCTGCAGTGGTCAGCTTGTTGGAAATATGCCCTAGAGGCAATAATAAAAGCATTATTATTATATTTCCTTGTTCATGATAATTGTCTTTATTCATGCTATAACTGTATTATCCGGAAATCGTAATACACGTGTGAATACATAGACTACAATACGTCCCTAGTAAGCCTCTAGTTGACTAGCTCGTTGGTCAACAGATAGTCATGGTTTCGACTATGGACATCGGATGTCATTGACAACGGATCACGCCATTAGGAGAATGACGTGATGGACAAGACCCAATCCTAAGCATAGCACAAGATCGTAGTTCGCTTTTGCTAGAGCTTTTCCAATGTCAAGTATCTCTTCCTTAGACCATGAGATCGTGCAATTCCGGATACCGTAGGAGTGCTTTGGGTGTATCAAACGTCACAACGTAATCGGGTGACTATAAAGGTGCACTACAGGTATCTCCGAAAGTGACCATTGGGTTGACACGGATCGAGATCGGATTTGTCACTCCGTGTGACGGAGAGGTATCACTCGGGCCCACTCGGTAATGCATCATCATAATGAGCTCAAAGTGACCAAGTGTCCGGTCACGGATCATGCATTGCGGTACGAGTAAAGTGACTTGCCGGTAACGAGACTAACGAGGTATTGGGATACCGACGATCGAGTCTCGCAAGTAACATACCGTCGACAAAGGGAATAGAATACGGGTTGCTTGAACCCTTGACATCGTGGTTCATCCGATGACAACATCGAGGAGCATGTGGGAGCCAACATGGGTATCCAGATCCCGCTGTTGGTTATTGACTTGAGGTAGTCTCGGTCATGTTCATGTCTCCGAACCCGTAGGGTCTACACACTTAAGGTTCGGTGACGCTAGGGTTAATAGGAAGACAAGTATGTGATTACCGAATGTTGTTCGAGTCCGGATGAGATCCCGGACGTCACGAGGAGTTCGGAATGGTCCGGAGGTAAAGATTTATATATGGAAAGTGGTTAAACGGACTCGGGAAGTTTCGTGGTATACCGTAAAATGTACCGGGCCACGGGAGGGTTCCGGAGGTCCACCGGAGGGGCCACCTCCTGGGGCCACATGGGCTAAGTGGGAGGGAACCAGCCCCGGTGGGCTGGGTGCGCCCCCACCTGGGCCCATGCGCCTAGGGTTTGGGAGGAGGAAACCTAAAGGGGCGCCCCCTAGCTTGGGGGCAAGCCACCTCCTCCCTCCTCCTTGGCCGCCCCTAGGGTTTGCCCTAGAGGGCCGGCCCCTGACCCTCTCCTCCTATAAATAGAGGGTGGGGGAGGGCTGCAACACAGTTGTGGCGCAGCCCCTCCCTCCCAACACCTCTCTTTCTCACGCAAGCTTGGCGAAGCCCCTGCCGAGAACTATCAGACTAGCTGCACCACGCCGTCGTGCTGCCATTGGGATTGTCTTCTTCAACCTCTCCTTCTCTCTTGCTGGATCAAGACGGAGGAGACGCCATCGTCTCCGCACGTGTTGAACACGGAGGTGCTGTCCTTTCAAGACTTTGGTCATCGGTGATCGGAATCACGTTGGGAACGTCTTCGTCATCACCACTCTCAAGAACGCTTCCGTATTCGATCTACAAGTGGTATGTAGATGCAAACTCTCTCTCGTTACTCGTTGCATGGTAGAACTCATAGATGGATCTTGGTGAAACCGTAGGAAAAATTTTAATTTTCTGCAACGTTCCCCAACAGTGGCATCATGAGCTAGGTCTATGCGTAGTTCTCTTTGCACGAGTAGAACACAATTTTGTTGTGGGCGTGGATCTTGTCAACTTACTTGCCGTTACTAGTTGTTTCTTGCTTCCGCGGTATTGTGGGATGAAGCGGCCCGACCAACCTTACACGCATTTCCACGTGAGACCGGTTCCACCGACTAACATGCACTAGTTGCATAAGGTGGCTGGCGGGTGTCTGTCTCTCCTACTTTAGTGGGAGCGGATTCGATGAACAGGGTCCTTATGAAGGGTAAATAGAAGTTGACAAGATCACGCCAGGTTATTCGTAGGTAAGAAAACGTTCTTGCTAGAACCCAATTGCAGCCACGTAAAAGATGCAACAACAATTAGAGGACGCCTAACTTGTTTTTGCAGCAATTGTCATGTGACATGATATGGCCAAGTTGTGATGAATGATGATATATTGTGATGTATGAGATCATGTTCTTGTAATAGGAATCACGACTTGCATGTCGATGAGTATGACAACCGCAGGAGCCATAGGAGTTGTCTTTATTTTGTATGACCTGCGTGTCATTGAAGAACGCCATGTAACTTACTTTACTTCATTGCTAAACACGTTAGCCATAGTAGTAGAAGTAGTCGTTGGCGTGACAACTTCATGGAGGCACGATGATGGAGATCATGATGATGGAGATCATGGTGCCATGCCGGTGACAAGATGATCATGGAGCCCGAAGATGGAGATCAATGGAGTTTTATGATATTGGCCATATCATGTCACTACTATATAATTGCATGTGATGTTTATTATGCTTATACATCTTGTTTACTTAGAACGACGGTAGTAAATAAGATGATCCCTTAGAACAATTTCAAGAAGTGTTCTCCCTAACGTGCACCGCTACAGTTAAGTCGCTTCTAAGCACCACGTGATGATCGGGTGTGATGGATTCTTACGCTCACATACAACGGTGTAAGACAGATTTACACACGCAAAACACTTAGGGTTAAACTTGACGAGCCTAGCATGTACAGACATGGCCTCGAACACGGAGACCGAAAGGTCGAACACGAGTCGTATGGAAGATACGATCAACATGAGAATGTTCACCGACGATGACTAGTCCGTCTCACGTGATGATCGGACACGGCCTAGTCGACTCGGATCGTGTATCACTTAGATGACTAGAGGATGTCTAATCTGAGTGGGAGTTCATTAATAATTTGATTAGATGAACTTAATTATCATGAACTTAGTCTAAAACTTTTGAATTATATGTCTTGTAGATCAAATGGCCAACGCCATGTCAACTTGAACTTCAACGCTCCTAGAGAAAACCAAGCTGAAAGATGACGGCAGCAACTATACGGACTGGGTCCGAACACGAGGATCATCCTCATAGCTGCCAGAAACAATACGTCCTAGAAGGACCGCTAGGTGAAGCTCCGTCCCTGCAGAACCAAGACATTATGAATGCTTGGCAGTCTCGTCTTGATGATTACTCCCTCGCTCAAGGCGGCATGCTTTACAGCTTAGAACCGGGCTCCAAAAGCGTTTTGAGCATCACGGAGCATATGAGATGTTCAAGAGCTGAAACTTGTTTTCCAAGCTCACGCCGGGTCGAGAGATATGACATCTCCGACAAGTTCTATAGTTGTAAGATGGAGGAAAACAGTTCACGGTGAACACATTCTCAAGATGTCCAGGTTGCACAACCGTATGACCCACTGAATATTAACCTCCCCGATGAGGCGGTCATTGACAGAATCCTCCAGCCGCTCCCACCAAGCTACAAGAGCTTTGTGATGAACTACAACATGCAGGGGATGGTAAAGACCATTCTGAAGTGTTCTCTATGTGAAGTCAGCCGAGGTTGAAATCAAGAAAGAACATCAAGTGTTGATGGTCAATAAGACCACTAAGTTTAAGAAGGGCAAGGGCAAGAAGAACTTCAAGAAGGACGGCAAGGAGATTGCCACGCCCGCAAGCAAGTTGCCGGAAGAAGTCAAAGAATGGACCCAAGCCCGAGACTGAGTGCTTTTATTGCAAGGGAAGGGTCATTTGAAGCGGAACTGCCCCAAATACTTAGCGGATAAGAAGGCCGCAACACCAAAGGTATATTTGATATACATGTAATTGATGTGTACCTTACCAAGAATCGTAGTAACTCCCGGGTATTTGATACCGTGCCGCTGCTCATATTTGTAACTCACAGCAGAGCTGCGGAATAAGCGGAGATCGGCGAAGGACGAGGTGACGATGCGCCGGGAATGGTTCCAGAGTCGATGTGATCGCCGTCGACACGCTACCTCTTCATTTACCCACGGGATTAGTTATGAACCTTAATAATTGTTATTTGGTGCCAAGTTTGAGCATGAATATTGTATCCGGATCTCGCTTAATGCGAGATGGCTACTCATTTAAATCCGAGAATAATGGTTGTTCTATTTATATGAGAGATATGTTTTATGGTCATGCTCCGATGGTCAATGGTTTATTCTTAATGAATCTCGAGCGTAGTATTACACATGTTCATAGCGTGAATACCAAAAGATGTAAAGTTGATAACGATAGTCCCACATACTTGTGGCACTCGCCGCCTTGGTCACATTGGTGTCAAGCGCATGAAGAAGCTCCATGCTGATGGACTTTTGGAGTCTCTTGATTATGAATCATTTGACACATGCGAACCATGCCTCATGGGCAAGATGACCAAGACTCCATTCTCGGAACAATGGAGCGAGCAACCAACTTGTTGGAAATCATACATACCGATGTATGCGGTCCAATGAGCGTTGAGGCTCATGGAGGATATCGTTATGTTCTCACTCTCACAGATGACTTGAGTAGATATGGGTATGTCTACTTGATGAAACACAAGTCCGAGACCTTTGAAAAGTTCAAGGAATTTCAGAATGAAGTAGAGAATCAACGTGACCGAAAGATAAAATTCTTACGATCGATCGTGGAGGAGAATATTTAAGTCACGAATTTGGTACACACTTAAGAAAATGTGGAATCGTTTCACAACTAACGCCGCCGAACACCTCAACAGAATGGTGTGTCCGAACGTCGAATCGCACTCTATTGGATATGGTGCGGTCTATGATGTCTCTTACCGATTTACCGCTATCATTTTGGGGATACGCCTAGAGACAGCTACATTCACTTTAAATAGGGCACCGCCTAAGTCCGTTGAGACGACACCGTATGAATTATGGTTTGGGAAGAAACCTAAGCTGTCGCTTTCTAAAAGTTTGGGGATGCGATGCTTATGTCAAGAAACTTCAACCTGAAAAGCTCGAACCCAAGTCGGAAAAATGCGTCTTCATAGGATACCCTAAGGAAACCGTAGGGTATACCTTCTACTTAAGATCCGAGGGCAAGATCTTTGTTGCCAAGAACGGAATCTTTCTGGAAAAGAGTTTCTCTCGAAAGAAGTAAGTGGGAGGAAAGTAGAACTCGATGAAGTACTACCTCTTGAACAGGATAGTAGTGCAGCTCAGGAAAATGTTCCTGTGATGCCTACACCAACTGAAGAGGAAATTCATGATGATGATCAAGGTACTTGGATCAAGTTGCTACCGAACTCAGAGGTCCACTAGGACACGCCCGCACTGAGTGGTACG
This sequence comes from Aegilops longissima, assembly GCA_021605205.1. Taxonomy (NCBI): domain Eukaryota; kingdom Viridiplantae; phylum Streptophyta; class Magnoliopsida; order Poales; family Poaceae; genus Aegilops; species Aegilops longissima. Next base: position 48,458,593 of record CM038679.1, read on the forward strand.
GCAACCCTGTCTCGGAAATCATGTTGTTAGACAACAATGAACCTTCGAACTATGAAGAAGCGATGGCGGCCCAGATTCCAACAAATGGCTAGAAGCCATGAAGTCCGAGATAGAATCCATGTATGAAAACAAAGTGTGGACTTTGACCGACTTGCCCGATGATCGGCGAGCGATAGAAAACAAATGGATCTTTAAGAAGAAGACGGACGCGATGGTAATGTCACCATCTATAAAGCTCGACTTGTCGCTAAGGGTTATCGGCAAGTTCAAGGGATTGACTACGATGAGACTTTCTCTCCGTGGCGAAGCTTAAGTCCGTCCAATCATGTTAGCAATTGCCGCATACTATGATTATGAGATATGGCGATGGACGTCAAAACAGCGTTCCTTAACGGCTATCTTAAGGAAGAGCTGATATGATACAGCCGAAGGTTTTGTCGATCCTAAGAATGTCGACAAAGTATGCAAGCTCCAATGATCCATTTATGGGCTGGTGCAAGCATCTCGAGTTGGAACATTCGCTTTGATGAGATGATCAAAGCGTTTAGTTTATGCAGACTTATGGAGAAGCCTGCGTTTACAAGAAAGTGAGTGGGAGCTCTGAGCATTTCTCATATTATATGTAGATGACATACTTTTGATGGGAAATGATATAGAATTCTTGGACAGCATTAAGGCCTACTTGAATAAGTGTTTTTCAATGAAGGACCTTGGAGAAGTTGCTTATATATTAGGCATCAAGATCTATAGAGATAGATCAAGACGCCTCATAGGTCTTTCACAAAGCACATACCTTGATAAGATTTTGAAGAAGTTCAAAATGGATCAGTCCAAGAAGGGTTCTTGCCTGTTTTGCAAGGTGTGAGATTGAGCTCAGCTCAATGCCCCACCACGGCAAAAGATAAAGAAGAGATGAGTGTCATCCCTATGCCTCAGCCATAGGATCTATTATGTATGCCATGCTGTGTACTGACCTGATGTAAACCTTGCCGTAAGTTTGGTAGGAAGGTACCAAAGTAATCCCGCAAGGAACACCGGACAGCGGTCAAGAATATCCTGAAGTACCTGAAAAGGACAAAGGACATGTTTCGTTTATGGAGGTGACGAAGAGCTCGTCAGAACGGGTTACGCCGACGCTAGCTTCGACACGATCCGATGACTCTAAGTCACAAACCGGATACGTGTATATGTTGAATGGTGGAGCAATGGCTGGTGCAGCTGCAAGCGAGAGCGCCGTGGCGGGATCTACATGTGAAGCGGAGTACATGGCAGCCTCGGAGGCAGCGATGAAGCAATTTGGGTGAAGGAGTTCATCACCGACCTAGGAGTCATACCCAATGCGTCGGGGCCGATCAAACTCTTCTCGACAACACCGGAGCTATTGCCCTTGCCAAGGAGCCCAGGTTTCACAAGAAGACCAGGCACATCAGCGCCGCTTCAACTCCATCCGTGAAAATGTTCAGAATGGAGACATAGAAATTTGTAAAGTGCATACGGATCTGAATGTCGCAGATCCGCTGACTAAACCTCTTCCGCGGGCAAAACATGATCAACACCGTAACTCTATGGGTGTTCGATTCATCACAATGTAAACTAGATTATTGACTCTAGTGCAAGTGGGAGACTGTTGGAAATATGCCCTAGAGGCAATAATAAAAGCATTATTATTATATTTCCTTGTTCATGATAATTGTCTTTATTCATGCTATAATCGTATTATCCGGAAATCGTAATACACGTGTGAATACATAGACTACAATACGTCCTAGTAAGCCTCTAGTTGACTAGCTCGTTGGTCAACAGATAGTCATGGTTTCGACTATGGACATCGATGTCATTGATAACGGATCACGCCATTAGGAGAATGACGTGATGGACAAGACCCAATCCTAAGCATAGCACAAGATCGTAGTTCGCTTTTGCTAGAGCTTTTCCAATGTCAAGTATCTCTTCCTTAGACCATGAGATCGTGCAATTCCGGATACCGTAGGAGTGCTTTGGGTGTATCAAACGTCACAACGTAATCGGGTGACTATAAAGGTGCACTACGGTATCTCCGAAAGTGACCATTGGGTTGACACGGATCGAGATCGGATTTGTCACTCCGTATGACGGAGAGGTATCACCGGCCCACTCGGTAATGCATCATCATAATGAGCTCAAAGTGACCAAGTGTCCGGTCACGGATCATGCATTGCGGATGCGAGTAAAGTGACTTGCCGTAACGAGACTAACGAGGTATTGGGATACCGACGATCGAGTCTCGGAAAGTAACATACCGTCGACAAAGGGAATAGAATACGGGTTGCTTGAACCCTTGACATCGTGGTTCATCCGATGACAACATCGAGGAGCATGTGGGAGCCAACATGGGTATCCAGATCCCGCTGTTGGTTATTGACTTGAGGTAGTCTCGGTCATGTTCATGTCTCCGAACCCGTAGGGTCTACACACTTAAGGTTCGGTGACGCTTAGGGTTAATAGGAAGACAAGTATGTGATTACCGAATGTTGTTCGAGTCCGGATGAGATCCCGGACATCACGAGGAGTTCCTAATGGTCCGGAGGTAAAGATTTATATATGGAAAGTGGTTAAACGGACTCGGGAAGTTTCGTGGTATACCGGTAAAATACCGGGCCACCGGGAGGGTTCCGGAGGTCCACCGGGAGGGCCACCTCCCGGGGGCCACATGGGCTAAGTGGGAGGGAACCAGCCCCTGTGGGCTGGGTGCGCCTCCCACCTGGCCCATGCGCCTAGGGTTTGGGGAGGAGGAAACCTAAGGGGGCGCCCCTGCTTGGGGGCAAGCCACCTCCTCCCTCCTCCTTGGCCGCCGCCCCTAGGGTTTGCCCTAGAGGGCCGCCCCCTGACCCTCTCCTCCTATAAATAGAGGGGTGGGGGAGGGCTGCAACACAGCTTGTGGCGCAGCCCTCCCTCCCAACACCTCTCTTTCTCCACGCAAGCTTGGCGGCCCCTGCGGAAAACTACAGTACTAGCTGCACCACGCCGTCGTGCTGCCATTGGGATTGTCTTCTTCAACCTCTCCTTCTCTCTTGCTGGATCAAGACGGAGGAGACGCCATCGTCCCGTGCACGTGTGTTGAACACGGAGGTGCTGTCCTTCAAGACTTTGGTCATCGGTGATCGGAATCACGTTGGGAACGTCTTCATCATCACCACTCTCAAGAACGCTTCCGTATTCGATCTACAAGTGGTATGTAGATGCAAACTCTCTCTCGTTACTCGTTGCATGGTAGAACTCATAGATGGATCTTGGTGAAACCGTAGGAAAAATTTTAATTTTCTGCAACGTTCCCCAACACAGCTCCCTTCCTATCTTGCGGAGCCAGTCATCTGCTACAATCGGCTCGGTGCTACTGGAATACACCGGCGGGTTCAGTCTAAGGAAACGAGTCAGATGATCCGTAGGTGGTGGTGGTGGCGGTGGGTTGTTGTTTGTTGTTGTTGTTGTTGTTGTTGTTGTTGTTCTGTACCAATGTTTGAATCAGGGTATTCTGCTGCTGGATCAATTGGGTGATCTCTGGCGGGAAAACGAATCCGGGGTCGCGTCTCGGAGGCATCTGATGGGTTTAGAAAAGGAGAGAAATGTAGAATAGAATAAGGTCTAAGGGAATCACTACCCAAATGCACATGAGCAAATGCACACAAAATCACTTCATTCAATCAAACAAGGGCTTACAACGATCTAACTATCGCAAAAGTGCGTGTACTATACTGTTTACATGGAGGGAAATACTACTAATATGTGGGGGACTTCTACTAATTTGAACCGGTGGAAGACTCCATGATGTCTGCTCCAGCTTCGTCTTCAAAGTCGGGTTCACTTGGATCCGAATCGGTGTCGTCGATGTTAATGTAGTCGCTTGGGTATTCGACATACTGGTCTTCATTCTGAGCGCCAACTTCTTCTTGAGTTCTTCGATCTCGTACTTAAGATCGTTATTGTGTCTTGCCGAGCTACGATCTCGCCCATGTAGTCCTTGCGTGTAGTCTTTAGTTCTTCTTCCATTCGATGATCCTTCCTTTGTCTTCGCAACTCCAACATGTCATTGCACATTTGGTTCTCCTGGCGCCGAATGTGCTGATTTAACTCCCGGATGAAAGCTGCAATGGATCTATCCTTCTTGGTGTTGACGACGTCCCGCTTGTCATCTCGGCGTCCGCAAATCTGGTAGATGGTATCCTTGAGGTATTCTTGATAAACTTCTCCAATGCGTCCCATGGTGATGTGAGCTGCCATGCTCTTTCCTGCACTCAAGTTGGTGCAATCAAAACACTATCTATAGGCTTGGTGATTGGGGCGAATGTCCTTCCCGAACGTGAGCATGAATCTTCCAGCGCTCCTCTTCAGCAGAGTGGCGTTGAAAGTCCCGTGAAGCTTGGTAATCCAATGTTCGTGTACTTAGTAACTTCCTTCAAGTGAAATCCAAAAGGTGTGCCTTCATCCGTTGGGTGTACTTGATCTTCGCGTCCGTCATCCTAAGAGAGTAGAAAAGATGAGGAGTTAGACAATGGGAAGAGAGTAGTGATCTATGGCTTTAACTTAGTGGTCGTGTCCTCACGGTCGCAGTGTGCTCGATACCATTCTCTGAGCGACCAGACCGAATGGATCTAGTCTCGTGCTCGATGTCATCCCTCGGATCAAGAATGTCTTGACACCACACAAGATTTGAAGGATTTATAGCAGAGTAGCAATCACACACTTATTACATCGTTGTCCACAAGGGAACTTAATACAATAATATGGCTTAAGGCCATCTAATAATAACAGCGAAGGCTTGGAAGATAAGTGAGTCCATCAACTCCAACGGCATCACCGAGTATAGAACCACGACCTAACACCTTACTGTCGTCTGAAAAGTCTCGCAACGTGAAAGTTGCAGCCCAAAACGGTCAGCACATGGAATATGCCGGCAATGTAACACATAAGAGCAATGAAGGAAATAAGCCTATACTACATGCATATATGGCTGGTGGTAAGGCTCTCTGTTACATTTGCATAAAGCTGATTTTCCCTACATCAAAGGAATAGTTTTATTTAACTATCATGGTGGTTGTTAAACATTGAGAATGGTTGACAGCATCCTCAATCCCAATTAAAAAGTACTCATCAAAACCCAATAACTTTTATTTAGAAGTAACATGTTGAGATTCACATGATATTCAATTACAGGATACTCAAATTGTCCATAACCGGGGACACGACTAATCATGATTAGTTTATACACTCTGCAGAGGTTTGCGCACTTTTCCCCACAAGACTCGATCGCCTCCGCTTGGTTCTCGCACTACATGGTGTTTGAGAAACGGATGACCGAGACATAGTCTTTCAGAAGCGCTAGCACCTTACATGTGGGTAGACCGTACCAACCTACATCCCCTACATCAGCTAGCCTACCCGTAAGAGTTCGCACAACTTAGTCAACTACGCCAGAGCCCATAATTGGCTTGTGGCTGCACACGGAAGTTTCAGTTTGAATAATCTTATGATCCCTTAGAGCCCGGGTGGCGGTCCAAGAAATCTGAGCAAGTCTGATGGAAACCAGGTGCCTCAATCCACCCAGATGTGTGTTTAGGTTGCCACCTTAGATAAACCATTAATTCAAATCTCACATCATCATGGATATTCACTCACCCAATCCACGTCTACTAGCATAGCATGGCACAATAGCAAACGAGAAGTAACTCCCAAGGTTTCATAAGTAAAACAGTAATAGGTACTACCTCAATCTACTTCCCAATCCCACAATTTAATTAGATCCTAATCATGCAAGTGTTTGAGGAATAGATCTAATGCATAAAACTGGGTATGAGAAGAGTATGATCAAAGTGTTACTTGCCTTGCCGATGATCCGAGACCTAGAGATTCAAGTAACAACCGCGCACTCGGGTGATCTAACGCAGACAAACAACAAGCATACAATAAGTACTCATCTAATGCACGGGGAAATCTCGAATAAAAGACCTAACCAGAAAGTTCAACTTAAGAACCCTGGTTGCAAAAGAATCGAATCGAAATAAACATCGAAAGTCGGAACTCGAGAGAGAACGACTCGGTTTAGCAATATGAAATTAGGTCAAAATTTCACAGTAGCAAAACTCTGTGAAAGTAGGTTAGTCGGAACGGCGGTTTCGTTACGAAACTCCAGGCGCTTGAATCACCTGACTCCGATAAACGAGCGAGAAATAAAACAGATTTGAAAATCGGATCTGAAATCGAATCAGAAAAATAACGGATTAAATCCGATTAAAAGAAAAACGTCGAACGGTTTAAATAACGAACGTTCGTTAACAGAACGAATCCAACGAACGCGTTCATTAAAACGAACGGTTCGGTGAACGTTCGTTAAATAAGAAAACCGAAAAAAAAAATTAAAACCAATCTAGGTTTTTTTTTAAAAAAAAACGAACATTTTTTTTAAATAAAAACCGGATCGGTTTATAGGGGAAAACCGGATCGGGGGCGGGGCTACCTCCGGTGATCTCGCCGGCGAGCTCCGGCGGGGCTCCGGGGCGAGGGGCGAGGGGCGGCGGGGGTCGGGAGGGCGGCGAGGGCGGCGGGGCTCTCGCGACGGCAAGGGGAACGGCGGCGGCGGCGGGCCCTTGGGCGGCAAGGGTTCAAGGCTGGTCGGGTGAGGGCGGCAGGTGAGAGAGAGGGGGGGCCGTATATAAAGGGGGGGGGGGGCGCCGGGTGGCTTGGGAGGGGGCAGGTGCCGGGTGGAGGCGGACTCAAGGCGGGGGCGTCGTCGGCGGTGGGGCACCAAGGTGGGCGCGTGAGAGGAGAGAGGAGGTGGGCTGGGCGCTGGGCTGGGGCGGTTGGGCCTCGGCCCGAAGCCAGATTTTTTTTTAAATGAAATTTAAACCAAATGAATTAAAAAATACCAAATGAACTCCAAATTAAATAAAACAAATTTTCCCGACTCCTAAAATGAGTCGAACAAAATGAACTTTAAAAACGGCAAACATGCATATATTTTTAAAATGCTCATTTTTGCCTAAGCAAAATAAATCTTCCAAAAGCAAATTTGATTTATTTATAATATCTTCATTTTTCCTAAATGTTGGGAAAGTCATATTATTCCCTCTCAAAATATTTTTATAGGAAAAACTTTATGAAGATAATTTAAATAAATCCAAATGATCCCATTTTCAAAATTTGAGAAATCCCAAATATGAAAATTATGAAACTTCCAACTCTCTCCGAGGGTCCTTGAGTTGCGTGAAATTTCTAGGAGCGGAAAAATACGAGAAAAATATGATATGCATGATGACCTAATGTATAACATTCCAAATTGAAAATTTGGGATGTTACACCCGTCCACGGCCGCAGATCCGCGTCGTCGACACCATCCTTAACCCAACCACCGGAGCAGCTTCACCTACGCCCTCGTCCACGGCCACAGATCCTCTTCGCCCACACCGTAGTCCACCCTACCGGAGCCGCTCTACAAACACCCTACTCGACGGTTCTAGATCTCCTTACGGACCCGACAGCCAAAGCCAAAATCATCACCTCGACGTTTCTAACCTGATTCCCACTGCTCGAGAGATGCCAAGCACCTCCACGGCCTAGGTACTTGTCACCTTTAAACCCGTCCAGATCACCTGCCCGATGTACTTCAAATATACTAACCGTCATTGTTACCTGTTATGCAGGTGGCAAAACTACAACGACGATGTTTCTTCCGGATCTAATAGCTTGGCCAACCAAGATCCCGGATGAGGCATTGCTATGATCTTGTAAGCGCGTCTCTCTCTCTTGTATTGTTCTCGCTCGCCAAATAAGTGCTTTGCTAGGATTTTCACCAGTAATCCTTTTGTGCGCATAATGATTTCTACTACTGTATGCTAAATTACTAAATTAGATATGTAGATGTCATACATGATACTACCTCGTACCTCCGTTCCTAAATATAAGTCTTTCTAGAGATTCCACTATAGGCTACATACTGAGCAAAATGAGTGAATCTACACTCGAAAATGCATCTAAATACATCTCATATGTGGTCCATACTGGAATCTCTACAAAGACATATATTTAGGAACAGGGCGTCATTACACAAAATCGTAGGTGGCATGTAGGAATTCCAAAGGCACTACATTAGGCTCCCTTAGAGTGCCTGCTAGTCCAGCATCTGAGTCATGGCTAGTTTATGGTACGCACACAATCGTTAATTGGTGGTTTAAATATGCTAAGGGATATGCAATGTAGTATCATGTAGAGATGTCTGAAATTAGCCGTGTCAACTTGCGTATAGGGTTACACAATGAAAAAGTACAGATGTACGTGGCAATTTCATGGAACATCGCAAAGAAAGGAGAGGCAGCGGTGAGCCTATACAAGATGTGCAATGGTACGTCACTCCTCCATTGCAATCACCGTGACATGTTATTTGTATGCAGTTCTATTAGCCAAGTTTCTTAGGGACAGTTATTACGAGTTATCCTAAGAAAATAAGCACTGTGAATATAAGCTCCATGTAATAAGCCAACCAGTTCTTTTCATTGCGTTTTCAGCTTATCATTGGTATGATCAGTGGAAAGTCTAGATTGCATTATATATATTTCATTTTGCTGCCCATATGGAAATTAATTTGACTTGCAAACATCACAAATTGAACCCAGTGCAGTAATTAATATGATAGGAAAACAGACCATCACTATTTGCTCAAAATGCAAATACAAAGATACCATCTACTTGGCACAATCTACTTTGGTCAATGTTTCCCATAGAGATCCCATTGCCTAACTTAAACGAAGAACGCATGACCCACATTTAAATGAAGAACAATTATTTATTGAAATTCAATGGTCCAAGTGGCTGGTTATTATCATATAGCAGCACCACCTGAAAGCATCATATAGCAGCAGCAGCAGCTCATAACAACTCATCATACATCAGCAGCAGTCTAAAATTCATCATATACCAGCAGCAGCTCATAGCAATTCATCATATAGCAGCGGCAGGAGCAGCTCATAGCAATTCATCATATAGCAGCAGCAGGAGCAGCTCATAGCAATTGATCATATAGCAGCAGCAGAAGCTTGTAGCAACTCATCATATAGCAGCAGCAGCAGCTCATAGCAATTCATCATATAGCAGCAGCAGCTCATAGCAACTCATCATACAACAACAGCAGCTCATAGCAATTCATCATATAGCACAACAGGAGCAGCTCATAGCAATGCATCATATAGTAGCAGCAGAAGCAGCTCATAGCAATTCATCGTATAGTGGATCAGAATGAAAATTTGGCAAAAAATCAAAGGAGATCCTCACCTTGTTGGATGAGCTCATCCTTCAACAAAGACCTCAAGGCCATGGCCCGGGAGGAGGAGGGGAATAAGGTGCCTTACGCAGCAGGTGGCATCGGCCAGTAGTTGTGCAGCGCCTCACGGGAGTAGTGCGTTGGGCGAACCACAAGTGGAGCAGCTGCCGGAGACCATGAGAATGAGGGCGGCCAGAGGAGGAGCAGCCAGGAGATTTGCCCTCACCACGGCCATGTAGCCTAGCTGGACATAGCATCGCCGAGGACCAGGCCAGATGGGACCAAGGGGCGACGGCTCACTGGAGGAACCCTAGTGCCGCAGGCGGGGATCGAGGTAGAGGGAAAGGGAGAGGAGATGCAAGCGGGCAGGGCAATGAATGCTTGCGTGTTTGTTTTTACTTGAGGGTCAAGTGTGACACGGTGTCGTGAGTTGCATTTTGAGTGTAATATAGGCAGACAACAGAGTCATTTCGCTATTCCCCTTCCCTTCAATTTTTAGTGAGGTTCTACCCAAACACCCCCTCCAAAGCGAAATTAGTTAAGCCCAAGCCTATAACTCAAAAATGACTTCTTTACATCTTTATGGCTTATTTTGACAATATGCCATGAAAAGGGGGAATTGAACTGGCCCTTAACCTGCAATTCAATTGTGCGTGCAATGATGAATCACTCCTGCCTGCTATCTGTACATTTAGGCATCATCATACATGGCATAACCTACTACATGTGCATTCCATTGTAGAATCTGGAATATGCAATGTTTATGTTAGTTCATACGTTGCACATGATTTTTAAATGCCCCTTAAATCTGGTCAGTCAAGTGTTGGTCTTTAAGCCTCCTTATTTGCTTCTTTTCTTGATATGTAAGATTTGCTCACACATCTGTTCAATTGCTTGTTTGCATCAGCCAGCCATACTAGGACTGTTTGCTTTGATTACTTGTTGTTCTTGACCTAACACTCTATGAGCTTGTCAACGATTTAAACACTAAGGGCTGCTGTAGTGGGGCCTTGTCTAACTCATAGGTGACATAAAGGTTTGGTCATACACTATAGTAGGCTCTCCAAGAGTACCGGAGATCCAGTTCAAGGTATGCCTAGTTTTTACATAGTGCGGATATAGTAAATGCTCATTTCATTGTGTGCAAGTGCAAGAGATGCAGCATGTTTCATTATGTGGTGTTGTTTTGTTATAATCTAATCCTTTTGTGTTCACAGATGGAAAGTATGCATATTTATCTTCCAGGAGACGAGTAACTAGTTTGTGTCACCTTGCGAGGGGGTGCAATGAAGATAAGATTGAGGATTTCCAAGTACAAGATGTTAGGAAGGAGCCTTGCAAGAGAAGTAGGAGCTGCTTGTTGAGCCTCTTCAACCTGCTAAGGTAAGTCACTTTGTATGCAACTCAGCAGTTCAATTCCTTGTTTGTTTCGAGGCATAGTTAATTTTCTCTTTTCAATTGCTTTATTTGTCCTCGCTTAATGAGATGCCCAAATAATCATGCCTCGATGTTCGGTACTTGTATCACTATTAATTGACATAATTAAAGGCCTTACCATTTAATTACTCTGCCAAGTGTGCTGAAGCTTTGAAGTCTATTAACCAACTATTATTGCATGAGGCTCACAATCTAGTTTATACTACGCTAATGATTGCATAGTTTTGCTGCTGTAGTATGTTTGTATGAAACCCTCTGCTGTTCATTATGCTCCCTAAGACTTTAATTGAGGTACAGAATGGCCAACTGCTTGCTTACTTATACGCAACATGCTGTCTAAATTTGTAACTTATCTGTGTTTTCGATTGGGCCCCAACATCATGCTCCTCTGGTGAGCTAAGAGGATTTCTGTATGCAGGCTGCATGCACTATCTTTTTATAATTTTAAAATATCACCGCTTATGCTTCATGAAGTGTAACATTTTTTTGTGAAAGTGACGTGTAACACTATTGTTAGTCCTGTTTTGCCATGTAGTACAAAATAGTGTCTTGTTAAGCTTCCTTTATTGTAACTATATTTTTGCCTGGTCATGTGTACTTACGAAACATTTCGGGATGAAGTGACATCAACACAAAAATCTGCGGCAAAGCGGCATGGCGTTATCGAATGATTATGGATTGGAATTGGAATGTCTTGATGTTCTCGAGCATCAACTAGAGGTGGCAAGACAATGTGTACATGATTGTCAGCGTATAATCAACAAGTTGAGACTGGACATGCGGTATTAGATGCAGGAGTCAAAAAATGAAACAAGACACCGAGGTAACCATGAAGGAACCGGAGATTTTGCAGACTGAAATTTGTGCCATCTGAATCCGGCCAATCCTATTTTCTCAAGAGATTATAGTTCAAATGGAGTTAAGTTGATGCGCGTCCATGATGTATGAGCTGTATTTGCCAAAGTATGTAATTTGCTGTTTGTGTATGCTTTATTATCACCGTGCGAACCATAATGCCCAAGGGTATAATCGGCTGTAATTTCTTTATTGTATAGTGTAGGATTATTCTACCTTTCTATGCCTTGATCTCTTTGTTGTATAGTGTATGCTTTTAAGAGGTGATAATGTTGAGTAGGATAATTCTTTGAATGTGCTATATCGTTCAAACGGGGGCCAACTCGCCCGACCATGGCCCTTAGCGGGCCGTCGGATCCATGGGCCTTCTACATCTCGTAGGATCCATGGGCCTTCTACGTCTCGTAGGATCCATGGGCCTTCTACGTCTCGTAGGATCCATGGGCCTTCTACGTCACATAGGATCCATGGGCCGCCGACTCATTTATGGGTCTTGTACGGGCCTTTAATGGGCCGTGACGGCCTATAAAGGAAATCATCGTTTTATGGGCTGACCATAGCGGGCGTTAATAGGCAGTATTTGGTGATGCTATGAAAATGGCCCAACAGACTAACGAGACCACAAACGGGCCGATCAGAACGACGGGCTGAATTTGGCCCACAAGTAGAAAATGACAGCAACGGGCCATAAGTAGCGAATCTGCAAATGAGCCCAAGAATAAATGGGCCCTCGAAGGCGAAAGTTAACTTGGGCTGAAGCGCCCAACGGAATAACGGCCCGTTAATGGGTATAAAGTATTCTTGTTCATTACGGGCCGTTTCACCGCTACCGTTAATGGGTGTAAAGTAATACACCGCTCATTACGGGCGATTTACGGGCCGCTAATGGGCCAAGAGTTACAAAGGGCCTCATATGGGCGAAAGACGTCATGGGCCATACATGGGCGAAAGTGAAAACGGGCTGGAATCATATTGGATGGCCCAGATGACGCTCTCGGGCCTAATTCGCATAGGGCGAACGGGCCTTGGGTTAGCGGGCTGTAAATGGGTTATATGCTAACATGCCGTTAACGAGCTTTCCATGGGCGGCCCGCCACTTTGACCAAGTCAAGCGGGCGGCCTTTTCACGAGAATGGGCCATCAAGGGTGCGTGCACGTGTCGACGTATCATAGGCGCCTTCATCCCAAAGAGTGGATGACATATGTCCCAATGATGAGCCGACACGTGTTTCCTCCAGCCAATGATGATTTTACCGTGGAAAATCCCCATTGGTCGGGCTGTTAACGGGTTATCGGATCCAAAACCCGACCCGATAGCTTAACGGCTTTCCGTTACGGTGGATGCCACGTGTCGGTCACCCTTGACGAAAAGCACTTCGTGACGCGCGATTTATCGTCATGGAAGTGGACACTTCGTGATGATAATTTTGGTAATGTCATGGAACACTTCTCTGACAAAGACGTATGACTATCTTGATTCTATCATAAAATCGTCATGGATGTACATGCATGACAAAAAACGCGACCTACTGTGACAAACACGTATCATCACGGAAGTGTATTTTTTTTGTAGTGAATACTCTATGTGCTTCACTTATATCCTTTGAGCTATATAGTTTTGCTCAAGTGCTTCACTGATATCTTTTAGAGCACGGTGGTGGATTTGTTTTATAGAAACCATTGATCTCTCATACTTCACTTAGATTATTTTGAGAGTCTTAAATAGCATGGTAATTTTCTTAATAATAATAATATGCTTGGTATTCAAGATTAGTAAAACTTTCTTTTGAGTGCGTTGAATACTAAGAGAAGTTTGATGCTTGATAATTGTTTTGAGATATGGAGGTAGTAATATTAGAGTCATGCTAGTTGAGTAGTTGTGAATTTGAGAAATACTTGTGTTAAAGTTTGTGATTCCCGTAGCATGCACGTATGGTGAACCGTTATGTGATGAAGTCGGAGCATGATTTATTTATTGATTGTCTTCCTTATGAGTGGCGGTCGGGGACGAGCGATGGTCTTTTCCTACCAATCTATCCCCCTAAGAGCATGTGCGTAATACTTTGCTTTGATAACTTGTAGATTTTTGCAATAAGTATATGAGTTCTTTATGACTAATGTTGAGTCCATGGATTATACGCACTTTTATCACCCTTCCACCATTGCTAGCCTTTCTAATACCGTGCAATTTTCGCCGGTATCATACACCCACCATATACCTTCCTCAAAACAGCCACCATACCTACCTATCATGGCATTTCCATAGCCATTCCGAGATATATTGCCATGCAACTTTCCACCGTTCCGTTTATTATGACATGCTCCATCATTGTCATATTGCTTGGCATGATCATGTAGTTGACATCGTATTTGTGGCAAAGCCACCGTTCATAATTCTTTCATACATGTAACTCATGAATCATTGCATATCCCGGTACACTGCCGGAGGCATACATATAGAGTCATATTTTGTTCTAAGTATCGAGTTGTAATTGTTGATTTGTAAGAAAATAAAAGTGTGATGATCATCGTTTTTAGAGCATTGTCCCAAGTGAGGAAAGGATGATGGAGACTATGATTCCCCCATAAATCGGGATGAGACTCCGGACGAAAAAAAAGAGAACAGAGGCCATAAAAAAGGAGAAAAGGCCCAAATAAAAAAATGAGAGAAAAAAGAGAGAAGGGACAATGTTACTATCCTTTTACCACACTTGTGCTTCAAAGTAGCACCATGATCTTCATGATAGAGAGTCTCTCATTTTTTCACCTTCATATACTAGTGGGAATTTTTCATTATAGAACTTGGCTTGTATATTCCAATGATGGGCTTCCTCAAATTGCCCTAGGTCTACGTGAGCAAGCGAGTTGGATGCGCACCCACTTAGTTTCTTTTGTTGAGCTTTCATATACTTATAGCTCTAGTGCATCCGTTGCATGGCAATCCCTACTCACTCACATTGATATCTATTGATGGGCATCTCCATAGGCCGTTGATACGCCTAGTTGATGTGAGACTATCTTCTCCCTTTTTGTCTTCTCCACAACCACCATTATATTCCACATATAGTGCTATATCCATGGCTCACGCTCATGTATTGTGTGAAGATTGAAAAAGTTTTGAGAATCTCAAAAGTATGAAACAATTGCTTGGCTTGTCATCGGGTGTCGGGGAAGCTGATCGTGACCCACTAACACCTATGGGACCTGGCGGACCGAGTCCCTTTCGGTTCGGAGGGGGGCGGAGATTGCACGAAGAGCAGATCGAGGCGATGCACACGAGCAGTTTACCCGGCTTGGAGCTCTCCGAGAGATAATACTCCTACTTCTGCTTGGTTGATTGTATTGTGTTCTTGCTAGGGAGCAATGGGAGCTACAAAACCTAGCTTGAGTGAGTGTAGTCTCGAATGAGTCGAATGAATCGAACCCTTTCTACGTTGCACATGGGCCTCCTTTTATAGGCTCAAGGGTCACCGACAGTGGCAACGTAGATGAGGGTACAAATGGAAAAACGATGGTTGGTACAATCGACTTGTATTATGGTATGCATATACCTAACTCCGACGGCAAGGTACAAGATCAATAAATGCCCGTCCCTGTCGCCTAAACAGTGCAACAGGGACCGTCAAGTGCACCACCGTTTGCCACGATGGTAAGCTTGTCAGCGCCGCTTATCGCTACTCCCCGCTGGCTGCACAACCTGTTGACACACACGCCTGGAATGCCCCCATGGCGACACGTTGGTGGATGAGCTGGAGCGGAGATGAAGAGAGGTTGCCTGCCGCGGCAAGCGCCTTACCGCGGCTGAATCCTTGTCGCGCTCGGGAGCTCGTCGCTCACCGAGCCTTCCCGGCAAGCTCCTCTTGCCGGGGTCTTGTACCTTTCGTGCCTTGAATGGTCTTCCCGGCAAGCTCCTCTTGCCGGGGCCTTGAATGCTTTGTTCTTGAATGGCTCCAAAGGAGCCGCGGAGGACCTTGGTGGTCACTAGGCAAGCCTTGCCGCGGGGTGCTACGACTGCCCGTGCACGAGTTCGGGATACTAGGGTACCCCTACTCTAGTACACCGACATCGGGGTTGTGCATGATTTAAATACTTTGTGTGGTGAAGATAGAGCATAGTCTGACTATATGATTTTGTAGGGATAACTTTCTTTGGCCATGTTATTTTGAGAAGACATAAGTGCTTAGTTAGTATGATTGAAGTATTATTATTTTTATGTCAATATTAAACTTTTGTCTTGAATCTTTTGAATCTGAATATTCATACCACAATTAAGAAGAATTACATTGAAATTATGCCAAGTAGCACCGCATCAAAAATTATCTTTTTATCATTAACCTACTCGAGGACGAGCAGGAATTAAGCTTGGGGATGTAATACATCTCCAACGTATCTATAATTTTTGATTGCTCCATGCTATATTATCTACTGTTTTGGACCATATTGGGCTTTATTTGCCACTTTTATATTACTTTTGGGACTAACCTATTAACCGGAGGCCCAGCCCAGATTTGCTATTTTTTTTGCCTATTTCAGTGTTTCGAAGAAACGGAATATCAAACGGAGTCCAAACGGAATGAAACCTTCGGGAACGTGATTTTCTCACCGAATATGATCCAGGAGACTTGGACCCCCATCAAGAAAGAAAGGAGGCGGCCATGAGGGTGGAGGGCGCCCCCCCTAGGGCGTGCCCCCTGCCTCGTGGGCCCCCCTTTGCTCCACCGACGTACTCCTTCCTCCTATATATACCTACGTATCCCCGAACGATCAGATACATAGCCAAAAACCTAATTCCACCACCGCAACTTTCTGTATCCACGAGATCCCATCTTGGGGCCTGTTATGGAGCTCCGCCGGAAGGGGAATCCACCATGGAGGGCTCCTACATCACCATAGCCTCTCCGATGAAGTGTGAGTAGTTTACTTCAGACCTTCGGGTCCATAGTTAGTAGCTAGATGGCTTCTTCTCTCTTTTTGGATCTCAATACAATGTTCTCCCTCTCTTGTGGAGATCTATTCGGTGTAATCTTGTTTTTGCGGTGTGTTTGTTGAGATCGATGAATTGTGGGTTTGTGATCAAGATTATCTATGAGCAATATTTGAATCTTCTCTAAATTCTTTTATGTATGATTGGTTATCTTTGCAAGTCTCTTCGAATTATCCGTTTGGTTTGGCCAACTAGATTGGTAGTTCTTGCAATGGGAGAAGTGCTTAGCTTTGGGTTCAATCTTGCGGTGTCCTTTCCCAGTGACAGAAGGGGCAGCAAGGCACGTATTGTATTGTTGCCATCAAGGATAACAAGATGGTTTTTTTATCATATTACATGAATTTATCCCTCTACATCATGTCATCTTGCTTAAGGTGTTACTCTGTTTTCATTAACTTAATACTCTAGATGCATGCTGGATAGCGGTCGATGAGTGGAGTAATAGTAGTAGATGCGGGCAGGAGTCGGTCTACTTGTCTCGGATGTGATGCCTATATACATGATCATACCTAGATACTCTCATAACTATGCTCAATTCTGTCAATTGCTCAACAGCAATTCGTTCACCCACCGTAAAATAATTATGCTCTTGAGAGAAGCCACTAGTGAAATCTATGGCCCCCGGGTCTATTCTCTATCAGTGGCCTGGCCCCTGGCCGGGCTTGCCTGCCCGTCAAGGGAGGCCCTTTCTTTGCAGATACCTTGTCCTCCTGGCTCGTCCTTGGTTTCTCTAGGCTGCATGTTGGTTCTCCAAATCTCTTGATTCTTCAATCTCTGTCTTAAACTGGTGCTTCAATCTTGATCTTGTGCATGTGCACAGTTGGTCAACATACCCAGGGTCTATTGCTCCTGAGATATCGACCGTACCCCACCGTCGTTGTCGCCGAAGGGGTCGGCGAAGCCTCCGGGCATCTCGTGAAAGGCCCGCGCCTCGGGCCCTCCAGCCGCCCATCCTGGTCCGGGGAACGGATCGGGGCCTTCCCCTGGCAAGTATTCCAGGTTTAGCACGCGGGGCACGTAGGCGTCCGCGATCGCCTCGCCAGAACAGCCACCCAGGTGCCCCGCGCCTTGAGCCGCGAGTCGCGGCGTTTGGCCCTGGTGGCCGCTGTGCGGTATCCTGGCGCATCCTCACGGTGGGGTGTCATCACTTGTTGTAGGACCTTGAAGTATGTCTAGAGGGGGGGGAGTGATTAGACTACTTGACCAATTAAAAACTTCACCTTTTCCCAATTTTAGACTTTGGCAGATTTTAGCTAACTTTGAACAATTCAAGCAATCATCACGCAATTCAAGCAAGCATACAAAGAGTATATAGGCAGCGAAAAATAAAGCATGCAACTTGAAAGAATGTAAAGGGAAGGGTTTGGAGGATTCAAACGCAATTGGAGACACGGATGTTTTTGTCGTGGTTCCGATAGGTGGTGCTATCGTACATCCACGTTGATGGAGACTTCAACCCACGTAGGGTAACGGTTGAGCGAGTCCACGGAGGGCTCCACCCATGAAGGGTCCTCGAAGAAGCAACCTTGTCTATCCCACCATGGCCGTCGCCCACGAAGGACTTGCCTCACTAGCGGTAGATCTTCACGAAGTAGGCGATCTCCTTGCCCTTACAAACTCCTTGGTTCAACTGCACAATCTTGTCGGAGGCTCCCAAGTGACACCTAGCCAATCTAGGAGACACCACTCTCCAAGAAGTAACAAATGGTGTGTTGATGATGAACTCCTTGCTCTTGTGCTTCAAATGATAGTCTCCCCAGCACTCAACTCTCTCTCACAGGATTTGGATTTGGTGGAAAGAAGATTTGAGTGGAAAGCAACTTGGGGAAGGCTAGAGATCAAGATTCATATGGTTGGAATGGGATATCTTGGCCTCAAGACATGAGTAGGTGGTTCTCTCTCAGAACTAGTAAGTTGGAAGTGTAGGTTTGTTCTGATGGCTCTCTCCACGAATGAAGAGGAGGTGGAGGGGTATATATAGCCTCCACACAAAATCTAACCGTTACACACAATTTACCAAACTCGGTGGGACCGAATCATAAAACTCGGTCAGACCAATTTAGTAAACCTAGTGACCGTTAGGGTTTTCGGTGGGACTGACATGCAACTCGGTAGGACCGATATGGTTAGGGTTAGGGCATAACGTAATCTCGGTGAGACCGATTACACAAACTCGGTGAGACCGATTTTGGTAATTAGCTAACCAGAGAGTTGGTCAGGTAAACTCGGTTGGACCAATTCGCTCTTTTCAGTGAGACCAAAATGTTACGAAAGGGAAACAGAGAGTTTACATTGCAATCTCGGTGGGACCGATCGCTCACTTCGGTTAGACCAAAACGTTACGAAGGGAAATAGAGAGATTCCAATCCCATCTCGGTGAGACCGAGATCCCTATCGATGAGACCGATTTGCCTAGGGTTTGTGGCAGTGGCTATGACATTTGAACTAGGTGACGCCGGATAGAAAGAATTGGTAGGGCCGAGTTTGACTTTAGGTTTAAGTCATATGTGGATGTGAGAAAGTAGTTGAGGGTTTTGGAGCATATCACTAAGCACTGTAGAGCAAGAAACTCATTAAGCAACACCTCATCCCTCCTTGATAGTATTGGCTTTTCCTATAGACTCAGTGTGATCTTGGATCACTAAAATGTAAAATGTAGAGTCTTGAGCTTTTGAGCTTGAGCCAATCCTTTGTCCTTAATATTTTGAGGGATCCACTTTCATCATCCATGCCATGCCATTCATTGAGCTTTCCTGAAATATTTGTCTTGGAATAGCATTAGCTCAATGAGCTATATGTTGTTATGAATTACCAAAACCACCTAGGGATAGTTGCACTTTCACTTGTCCCTCCTGGCGATCGCATGGACGCGGCAGGACAGCCTGCGCCAGTACCCGCGCCGGTGTCGTCGGATCCCACTGACGCCCCAAGGGGTGCACGGGCTCGCCGGGGCCTCGCGCGCGCTTCTGCCACAACCAGGGGTGTGGCCAAGGAGCAGAAGGGCGGCATACTCCTACAAGCGGCGTCCAGCAGTTCGGCGACCGCTCCAGCAGCGCATCGCGGCCGCTCTCCGCCAGCCTGCACCGCAGCAGCTCTCGCGCCACGATGAGCACGGCTTGCATGTTCGCCTGCTCCCATCAGGTGTGTGGTGCTGTTGCCGCAACGTAACCTGAGGATCGCGCGTCGGCCCACGCTGCCCGCGTCCGTGGGTGTTGGGCAGCGTGGGGGCCGCCTGGAGCGCGGAGTTGTGGTCTTCTAGAGTAGATGGCGGCGCCCGAGCGGGCCAGGCCGCCCAGTCGTCGACTTGCGTCCTCGAAGTGTTAGACATCGGAGCCGCGGGGCAACGGCGGGTTGGTCGCCCCTACCTGGCGCGCCAAATGTTGGATTCTGGGTTCCGGCAAACCCTTAAGGTTCAAACTCTGGGGTGTGCACGAAGAACTCTTTCTCCCTAGCTCGCTCGCACCAAGATCTCAAGGCCTAGTTCGCCGAACCCAAGGAACGAGAGACATGAGAGTTTATACTGGATTGGGCAACCGTTGTGTTGTAATACCCTACTCCAGTGTGGTGTGGTGGATTGCCTGGTAGGCTGAGGATGAACAAGTACAAGGTAGGAACAGCCTCCTGAGGAGAGGTGTTCTTGAGCTCGGTGAGCTGGTGTGGTGGTTCGGATGGAATGGCTCTGATCCAAGATCGTTGCCTCCTACAGTGGTGTCTAAGCCCTATTTATAGATGCCCTGGTCCTCTTCCCAAATGTAGGCAGGAAGGGATCCCACGACGGCCAATTTTGAAGGGAGACAACTAGTACAAGTTATCCTGACAAAAGGTGGTCTTCGCCTGCCAAAGGCTCTGGTGGTGATGCAGCTGTGGGCTCCATGGTGACCTCCATCATGTCATCCTGCTGGCCTTGGTCTTGCTGCACCGATATGGAAACCTTCGCCCGATGCCTCGGGACTCCTCGCCTGCGCCTGCCTCTTTAGCACCAAAGAGGAAACTGGTACTCTACGCCCGCTGGGGCCCGCCTGGCTTCGATCGTCATGGCTCACATTACGTGAACCTCGCGAGGTGCTCCCTGCCTTGATATGTCTGCTCCTCAGGAGCCAACCTAGCGAGGCTGCCCCAGAGGAGGTCTTGTGTCGTCCGCCTCGCGAGGCTTGGCCCCTCGCGAGGGTCTTGAGTGCTTGCTGATGAAGATGGGCCATACCAGGCCGCTGGTGGAGCCACGCCGCGGGCCGCAGGCAGGCAAGTCTGGGTAACCCCATTCCCAGGACACCGACAACAACCTCTGTTGCGACCGCATCCCGATACATCCTGTCTACGCAGATAATTGCATCCTTCTCATCTGATGGGATAGTGATGACTCCCAGTGGCCCGGGCATCTTTAGAGTGTTATAAGTATAGTGAGATGCTACCATGAACTTAGCCAAGGCCAGGCGTCCCAGAATCCCATTGTACGGCAGGGGGAGCTCAAGCACATCAAACACAATCTTCTTAGTCCTATAGCTCAGCTCTCCCCCGAACGTCACCGGCAGTGTAATCTTTCCCTTGGGACGGCTCCTGCCAGGATTAACTCCTTGAAATGTGCCGGTAACCTCCAGCTCTTCCTCTCCTATATGAAGCTTGCTGATAACTGCTGGGTAAATCGGGTTCAACCCGGCCCCGCCATCCACTAGCATCTTTGTGACCTTGAGGTTGCGAATTGTTGGGGAGACCAAAAACGGCAAACACCCTACCGCAATGGTGCGGCAAGGGTGGTCCTCCTCATCAAAGATGAAGGGCGTGCGGGACCATTTGAGCGGCTTCCGGGCCTCTGACACTGGCTCCACAACATTGACATCTCGTGCCAATCGCTTGAGCTAGCGATGGGAGGAGTGCAAAGACGCAACCCCATCAATGCATAGGGCGTCAGTGGCCCTCTAAAATTCCTGCTCACTGGCTTCCTCTTCATTCCCTCCATCACTCAAATCATCACATATTTCCTTCTCTTGGCCCCTGGCGGGTTTTCCTTGGTTCCGAAAGGGTTTTTCGGGGTGGTTTGCTTCACCGCCTCGGCCCTTTCCGACAGTGGCATTCTGACCTTTCTCCTTACCACGCCTATCATACTCTGCCTTCTATCTCTTGACAAGCTGCTCAACTTGATAACATTCATGGAGGTCGTAGCCCTTGGTCCGGTGGATCTTGCAGTACGGCCCATCACCTTTCCCGGCTTTTTCCGCAGTAGCAGCGTCCCAGCAGGCAGTGCACGCAACAACTTACTTGCCGGGGGCCTCAGCCTTGGCCTTCTTGCCGGTACTAGGCATGCCAGAACCTTCCGTAGTCATCACTGATTTATCTCTTGGCTTCTTGTTGCGCTTCTTGCCCTTTCTCTGACTGGTTGATCCATCCTCATCTTGTGAATCAACACTGATGCAATCCTCCTCCCCGGGCAACTTCCTTCCTTCCTCTATCCGAGCACACTTATCCACTAGGGTGTACAGCTCCTTGATGTCTACTACACAACCTTCTTCTTGTAGACGTTGTTGGGCCTCCAAGTGCAGAGGTTTGTAGGATAGTAGCAAATTTCCCTCAAGTGGCTGACCTAAGGTTTATCAATCCATGGGAGGCGTAGGTTGAAGATGGTCTCTCTCAAACAACCCTGCAACCAAATAACAAAGAGTCTCTTGTGTCCCCAACACACCCAATACAATGGTAGATTGTATAGGTGCACTAGTTCGGCGAAGAGATGGTGATACAAGTGCAATATGGATGGTAGGTATAGGTTTTTGTAATCTGAAAATATAAAAACAGCAAGGTAACTAATGATAAAAGTGAGCACAAACAGTATTGCAATGCTAGGAAACAAGACCTAGGGTTCATACTTTCACTACTGCAAGTTCTCTCAACAATAATAACATAACTGGATCATATAACTATCCCTCAACATGCAACAAAGAGTCACTCCAAAGTCACTAATAGCAGAGAACAAACGAAGAGATTATTGTAGGGTATGAAACCACCTCAAAGTTATTCTTTCGGATCGATCTATTCAAGAGTTCGTACTAGAATAACACCTTAAGACACATATCAACCAAACCCCTAACTTCACCTAGATACCCCAATGTCACCTCAAGTATCCGTGGGTATGATTATACGATATGCATCACATAATCTCGGATTCATCTATTCAAACCAACACAAAGTACTTCAAAGAGTGCCCCAAAGTTTCTATCGGAGAGCCAAGACGGAAACATGTGACAACCCCTATGCGTAAGTTCACGAACGGAACCCGCAAGTTGATCACCAAAACATAAATCAAGTGAATCACGTGATATCCCATTGTCACCACAGATATGCACATGCAAGACATACATCAAGTGTTCTCAAATCCTTAAGGACTCAACCCGATAAGATAACTTCAAAGGGAAAACTCAATCCATTACAAGAGAGTAGAGGGGGAGAAACATCATAAGATCCAACTATAATAGCAAAGCTCGCGATACATCAAGATCGTATCACCTCAAGAACGCGCGCGAGAGAGAGAGAGAGAGATCAAACACATAGCTACTGGTACATACCCTCAGCCCCGAGGGTGAACGACTCCCTCCTCGTCATGTAGAGCACCGGGATGATGAAGATGGCCACCGGTGAGGGTTCCCCCCTCCGGCAGGGTGCCGGAACAGCGTCCAGATTGGATTCTGGTGGCTACAGAGGCTTGCGGCGATGGAACTTTCGATCTATTCTGTTCCTCGATGTTTTTAGGCTATATGGATATATATAGGTGAAAGAAGTTGGTCAGGGGAGCCACGAGGGGCCCACGAGTGTGGGGGGGGGCGCCCCCTGCCTCATGCTCTCCTTGCTGATTCCCTGACATGTACTCCAAGTCTCCTGGATTGCTTCCGTTCCAAAAATAACTCTCCCGAAGGTTTCATTCCGTTTGGACTCCGTTTGATATTCCTTTTCTGCGAAACACTGAAATAGGCAAAAAAACAACAATTTGGGTTGGGCCTCCGGTTAATAGGTTAGTCCCAAAAATAATATAAAAGTATATAACAAAGCCCATTAATCATCCAAAACACAATATAATATAGCATGAATCAATCAAAAATTATAGATACGTTGGAGACGTATCAAGCATCCCCAAGATTAATTCTTGCTCGTCCTCGAGTAGGTAAATGATAAAAATAGAATTTTTGATGCGAGATGCTACTTGGCATAATTTTTAATGTAACCCTCTTAATTGTGGTAAGAATATTCAAATCTGAAAGATTCAAGATAAAAGTTTAATATTGACATAAAAGTAATAATACTTCAAGCATACTAACTAAGCAATTATGTCTTCTCAAATTAACATGGCTAAAGAAAGTTCATCCCTACAAAATCATATAGTTCAGTCATGCTCCATTTTCGTCACACAAGAATGCTCTCATCATGCACAACCCCGATGACAAGCCAAGCAATTGTTTCATACTTTAGTAATCTCAAACTTTTACAACCTTTACGCAATACATGAGCGTGAGCCATGGATATAGCACTATGGGTGGAATAGAATATAATGATAGGGGGTTATGTGGACAAGACAAAAAAGAGAAATTCTCACATCAACGCGGCTAATCAACGGGCTATGGAGATGCCCATCGATTGATGTTAATGCAAGGAGTAGGGATTGCCATGCAACGGATGCACTAGAGCTATAAATGCATGAAAGCTCAACAAAAGAAACTATGTGGATGTGCATCCAACTTGCTTGCTGACAAAGACCTAGGGCATTTGAGGAAGCCCATTGTTGGAATATACAAGCCAAGTTCTATAATGAAAAATTCCCACTAGTATATGAAAGTGACAAAACAAGAGACTCTCTATCATGAAGATCATGGTGCTACTTTGAAGCACAAGTGTGGAAAAAAAGGATAGTAGCATTGTCCCTTTTTATTTTCTCTCTTTTTTTGGCCTTCCCTTTTTTTGTCCTTTCTCTTTTTTTATTGGGACAATGCTCTATGAATGATGATCATCACACTTCTATTTATTAACAACTCAATGATTACAACTCGATACTAGAACAAAGTATAACTCTATATGAATGCCTCCGGCGGTATACCGGATAAGCAACAAATCAAGTGTGACATGTATGAAAAATTAGGAACGGTGGCTTTGCCACAAATACGATGTCAACTACATGATCATGCAAAGCAATATGACAATGATGAACGTGTCATGATAAACGAAACGGTGCAAAGTTGCATGGCAATATATCTCGGAATGGCTATGGAAATGCCATAATAGGTAGGTATGGTGGCTGTTTTGAGGAAGATATAGGGAGGTTTATGTGTGATAGAGCGTATCATATCACGGGTTTGGATGCACGTGAAGTTTGCCCCAACTCTCAATGTGAGAAAGGGCAATGCACGATGCAATCAAGAGGCTAGCAATGATGGAAGGGTAAGAGTGCGTATAATCCATGGACTAAACATTAGTCATAAAGAACTCACATAATTATTGCAAAAGTCTACAAGTCATCAAAAACCAAGCACTACACGCATGCTCCTAGGGGGGATAGATTGGTAGGAAAAGACCATCGCTCGTCCCCGACCACCACTCATAAGGAATGCAATCAAAGAACACCTCATGTTTCAAATTTGTTACATAACATTTACCATACGTGGATGCTACGGGATTTGCAAACTTCAACACAAGTATTTCTCAATTTCACAACTACTCAACTAGCTCAACTTTAATATCACTACCTCCATATCTCAAAACAATCATCAAGCATCAAACTTCTCTTAGTATTCAACACACTCATAAGAAAGGTTTTTTTACTAGTCTTGAATACCTAACATATTAGGTTTAATTTCCCAATTTAAGCAAAAAATAATGTTGTTTAAGTCTATCAAAATAATATAGGTGAATCATGACAGAATAATAGTTTCTATAAGACAAAACCACCGCTGTGCTCTAAAAGATATAAGTGAAGCACTAGAGCAAACACCAAACTACTCCGAAAGATATAAGTGAAGATCAATGAGTAGTCGAATAATTATGTAACTATGTGAAGACTCTCTAATATTTAATAATTTAAGATCTTGGTATTTTATTCAAACAGCAAGCAAAACAAAATAAAATAAAATGACGCTCCAAGCAAAACACATATCATGTGGTGAATAAAAATATAGCTCCAAGTAAATTTATCGATGGATGAAGACGAAAGAGGGGATGCCTTCCGGGGTATCCCCAAGCTTAGACACTTGGTTATCCTTGAATATTACCTTGGGGTGCCTTGGGCATCCCCAAGATTAGGCTCTTGCCACTCCTTATTCCATAGTCCATCAAATCTTTACCCAAAACTTGAAAACTTCACAACACAAAACTTAACAGAAAACTCGTAAGCTCCGTTAGCGAAAGAAAACAAAACACCACTTCAAAGTACTGTAATTGAATCATTCTTAATTTATATTGGTGTTAAACCTACTATATTACAACTTCTCTATGGTTTATAAACTCCTTTACTAGCCATAGATTCATTAAAATAAGCAAACAACACACGAAAAACAGAATCTATCAAAAACAGAACAGTTCTGGTAATTTTTAACAATTGTTTTCATGAACAGAAAGTTTCTGGAATTTTCAGCAAGATCAAATAACTATCATCCAAGAAGATCCTATAGGTTTAACTTGGCACAAACACTAATTAAAACATAAAACCACATCTAACCATAGGCTAGATAGGTTATTTATTCCAAAACATAACCGAAAAGCAAGAAACTAAAATAAAATTGGGTTGCCTCCCAACAAGCGCTATCGTTTAACGCCCCTAGCTAGGCCTGATGATTTCAATGATGCTCACATAAAACATAAGAATTGAAACATAAAGAGAGCATCATGAAGAATATGACTAGCACATTTAAGTCTAACCCACTTCCTATGCATAGGGATTTTGTGAGCAAACAACTTATGGGAACTATAATCAACTAGCATAGGAAGGCAAAACAAGCATGACTTCAAAACTTTAAGCACATAGAGAGGAAACTTGATATTATTGCAATTCCGACAAGCATATGTTCCTCCCTCATAATAATTTTTAGTAGCATCATGAATGAATTCAACAATATAACCATCACATAGAGCATTCTTTTCATGATCTACTTGCACAGAAATTTTACTACTCTCCACATAAGCAAAATTCTTCTCATTCGGAATAGTGGGAGTATCATAAGAGACTCGAATACTATAAATTGTTTCCACATTAAAAGAGTAATGTTCAGAAAAAGGGTAATCATAATCATGAAATTTTTTATAAATATGATCATCACTACTTTTTATAGCATAAGTTTAATCAGAATAATCATCAAAAGTAGCAACTTTGTTCTCATCATAATCAATTGAAACCTCTTCCAAGATAGTGGAATCATCACTAAATAAAGTCATGACCTCTCCAAATCCACTTTCATATTTATCACAATAAGATTCAACATCCTCCAAAATAGTGGGATCGTTACTTCCTAAAGTTGACACTCTTCCAAACCCACTTTCATCAATATAATCATCATAAGTAGGAGGCATGCTATCATCATAACAAATTTGCATATCAAAACTTGGGAGGCTAAAAATATCATCTTTATTAAACGTAGCATCCCCAAGCTTGGGACAAACATTAATTGCAGCAAATATATTCTCAAAAACATCATCTTCTTCAAACATAGCATCCCCAAGCTTGGGCCTTTTCATATCATAAGAATAATCACTCTCATCATTAATAGTATGGATAGCATCAATAGTATAGCAATTATCATATTCTTCCAAGCAAGTGCCAAAAAGATTTTCAAGATCATAATAAGTATCATTATATTCACAATCATAATCATCACAACAAGCATTAGGCATAACGATATCATCATCAAGTGCATCATCTTCCACAATTATTTTTGATTCATTTTCATGAGGCACAACAATAATAGGAGCAACATTATTTGGGAGAGATATCTTTTTACCTCTCTTCCTTTTTCTTTTCTTATTATTCACCACATCATGTGTGGGTTCAATCCTATTTTTGGAGCTCCTTATTAATGAGATTGGTTGAGTAGAAGGCTCCTCCTCGTTACCTGATTCATCATAAGAAATAATAGGAGGATATTGGGAAGTCTCTTCCCTTTCACTAGTATTCTCTTCATCTCAATTCCATTTTTTTGTACTTTTCTTTTAGAGACTAAACTAGTGATAAAACAAGAAACTAAAAGATTCGATTACAAGATCTAAAGATATACCTTCAAGCACTCACCTCCCCGGCAACGGCGGCAGAAAAGATCTTGATGTCTACTACACAACCTTCTTCTTGTAGACGTTGTTGGGCCTCCAAGTGCAGAGGTTTGTAGGATAGTAGCAAATTTCCCTCAAGTGGATGACCTAAGGTTTATCAATCCGTGGGAGGCGTAGGTTGAAGATGGTCTCTCTCAAACAACCCCGCGACCAAATAATAAAGTGTCTCTTGTGTCCCCAACACACCCTATACAATGCTAGATTGTATAGGTGCACTAGTTCGGTGAAGAGATGGTGATACAAGTGCAATATGGATGGTAGATATAGGTTTTTGTAATCTGAAAATATAAAAACAGAAAGGTAACTAATGATGAAAGTGAGCACAAACGGTATTGCAATGCTAGGAAACAAGGCCTAGGGTTCATACTTTCACTAGTGCAAATTCTCTCAACAATAATAACATAACTGGATCATATAACTATCCCTCAACATGCAACAAAGAGTCACTCCAAAGTCACTAATAGCGGAGAACAAACGAAGAGATTATTGTAGGGTACGAAACCAGCTCAAAGTTATTCTTTCGGATCGATCTATTCAAGAGTTCGTACTAGAATAACACCTTAAGACACATACAACCAAAACCCCAATGTCACCTAGATACTCCAATGTCACCTGAAGTATCCATGGGAATGATTATACAATATGCACCACATAATCTCAGATTCATCTATTCAAACCAACACAAAGTACTTCAAAGAGTGCCCCAAAGTTTCTACCGGAGAGCCAAGACGAAAACGTGTGCCAACCCCTATGCATAAGTTCACGAACGGAACCCGCAAGTTGATCACCAAAACATACATTAAGTAAATCACGTGATACCCCATTGTCACCACAGATACGCACATGCAAGACATACATCAAGTGTTCTCAAATCCTTAAAGACTCAATCCGATAAGATAACTTCAAAAGGAAAACTCAATCCATTACAAGAGAGTAGAGGGGGAGAAACATCATAAGATCCAACTATAATGGCAAAGCTCGCGATACATCAAGATCGTATCACCTAAAGAACATGAGAGAGAGAGAGAGAGAGAGAGAGAGATCAAACACATAGCTACTGGTACATACCCTCAGCCCCGAGGGTGAACTACCCCCTCCTCGTCATGGAGAGCGCATCGATGATGAAGATGGCCACCGGTGAGGGTTCCCCCCTGTGACGCCCTCGATTCAATCGTACACTAATCATACATGCAAATGTGTACGATCAAGATCAAGGACTCACGGGAAGATATCACAACACAACTCTAGACACAAATTAAAATAATACAAGCTTTATATTACAAGCCAGGGGCCTCGAGGGCTCGAATACACAAGAGTCGTGAAGCAACAATATCCGAGGACAGACATGAGTTAGACAAGTTTGCCTTAAGAAGGCTAGCACAAAAGCAACATCGATCGAAAAGGCGGGGCCTCTGCTGAGAGCCTCCTAACTACTCCCAGTGGTCGACGGTCTCCCGTAGTAGTAGGCATCGGCGGTGGCATCTGATTCCTGGGCTCCAACATCTGGTTGCATCAACCGGAAAAAGAAGAAAGGGGGAAAAGGGGGAGCAAAGCAACCGTGAGTACTCATCCAAAGTACTCGCAAGCAAGGATCTACGCTACATATGCAACATTATCAAAGGAAGGCTGTATATGAGGACTGGGCTGCAGAAATGCCAGAATAGAGAGAAGGCCTAGTCCTATCGAAGACTAGCATCTTCTGGAAACCACCATCTGGCAGCAAACAAGAGGGAGTAGAGTAGCATAACATAAAGTAGTAGTGTTATCAACCTCGGCCAGAGATCCTTTCTCGACTCCCTGCGAGAAAGGCATCCTAGAGCCATACTATCCAGTTATCATCACAATCCATTTATCATCACCATCAAATTCTCACCACAAGTATCCAGATCTAGTTGTATCGATCGGGATACAACTCCAAGTGTCCGTTACCGTAGGACAGGCTATCGATAGATGTTTTCTTCCCTGCAGGGGTGCACCAAATTACCCACCACGCTCGCTTAACTCCGGCCGGACACACTTTCCAGGGTCATGCCCGGCCTCGGCCAAACAATACGCCGCAACCCGACCTAGGCTTAATAGAGAGGCCAGCACGCCGGACTAAACCTATGCCCCCAGGGGTCATGGGCCATCTCCCCGGGAACTCCTGCACGTTGCATACACGGCCGGTGAGCAGACCTAGCTACCTCCTTCAACAAGGCAGGCGCCTACGCAGTCCAACCCGCGCGCCCACTCGATCGGCCGACGTCTATTAAGCTCCGGCTGATGTATCGACGCAAACGCCCATACTATGCCCACGTGATGGTTAGTGCTATCGGGCGAGGCCCCTGGATCAAATATCCAAATCGTAGTGGATTAGGAACGCAAGGTAACAAGCGAGACTCACGAAAGATGTGACCCGTTGCCTGTCTCGAGGACTTGCGGCAAGGGCTAGGAATGCCGATCCACGCCTCGTAATTATCTCGCGGGCACCTTCCAGTCAACCGTCTCCACATCACTCGCAATTAAGCACGCGCGGGTACCCCTCAGGGTCGACCCGTCTTTCCAAGTAACAGTGGTAAAGTCCAAGTAACCGTGTGTCCAAACATCACGGGAAAACCGAGGAATCACCCCGATGAATTCCACTAGATGTAATCATCAAGGTGAGCGTAAGAGGAATCACCCCGAGGTTCACACTTGAGGGTTTGCGCGACAGTCGTGTCGGAAGTGGTTAAGGAGGAAATCACCCTCGATGACCATGACCGGATAGCTATACTACTGAGGTTAATATCGGAAGTCTTTGTAGAGGTTTCACCCTCGGTACTCGATAGTAACCCAAAGAGTGTCGAGCAACTAAGGGAAGTGATGTGCGGTGTCGGGGCCTGGTCTTTGATCCCGTTGATCGGGTCTTCAATGATGAAGCAGGGGCAACAAGGACAAGGTGGGGGTCACTGATGGATCTCTAACCAACCTATACTAAGCAGTTTAGGATAAGCAGGTAAGGTACAACAACAGATACAAAAGCAGGCTATGCAACAGAATAGGAGCCAACAATAACAGTAGCAAAATCTAATGCAAGCATGAGAGAATGGAATGGGCGATATCGGGATGATCAAAGGGGGGTCTTGCCTGGTTGCTCTGACAAGAAGGAGGGGTCGTCGTCGACGTAGTCGATCACAGGGGCATCAGCAGCGGTCTCGAGGTCTACCGGAGAAGAAGAGGGGGGAGAAACAGTAAATACACGCAAACATAAGCATAACAAGACAATAAGCGGTGCTAGAGGTGTTCTAACGCAGCGCTAGGCGATACTAGCGAAGGAGGATAACATCCGGGAAAGTTTTCCCGGTTCCGGACGTCTGTCAGACAGATGAACCGGAGGGAGAAAGGTTCAATGTTTGTTACGCTGGGGACGTGTGATAGACGAACAGAGAGCGTATTCAGATTCGTCTCGTCGTTCTGAGCAACTTTCATGTAGAAAACATTTTCATCCGAGTTACGGTTTATCTTATATTAATTTTCAAAATTTTAAAAGATTTTCTAAAGTTATTAATAAACCTAAAAGGAGTTATTGCATCAGCATGACATCATCACGACATCAGCAGTCAACAGTGCAGTTGACTGAGTCAAACCTTCAGGTGGGTCCCGCTGTCAGTGGCACAGTTTAATTAAACATGCTTAATTAGACTAAATTGTTCATTAGGTTAACTAAACAAAGTTAATTAAGTTAATTAATTAATTAACCAATTAATTTATCATTTTTAGTACATATATTTATTTATTATTTATTTTTTTAACACAGGGGTGGGGCCCTTGGCGATGGGCCAGGAGAGCGGTTCGGCCGCCAGGTGGTGCAATGGGGCCGCGTAGCGCGTGGGCGCCCGTTTGGTGTACGAGGCCCCCAGGGGGCGCCGACCATGGTGGCTGGCCGGAGTATGGCGTCGCGACCGATCAAGAGAGAAACAGCGAAGGGGGTCGACGCGACGCTGGCGGGTCGAAGCGGCGAGGCTGTGACTTGTGGGCGATGGCGGAGCACGGTAGGTCGCAGAGCTGCGAGGCGCGGCGAAGCGCGGGCAGGCAGCGCTGCCGCCGTGGTGGCGCCGGGGCACGGAGAGAGAGGGATATGGAGGGGCGGCGAGGCTCACCCCGTTTGTAGATGAACGGGGGCGGCGTGGCTCGACGGAGTCCGGTGGGGAGAAGGACGGGGACGAGCGACGGGGACGGGGAGCGCCGGCGAGGTGGAGACGAGAACGACGGGGTGGCGTCACAGCGTCGGGGAGGCGACGAGCAACAGCGTCGGGGCGGTTCCAGGGCGTGGTGGCGCGATGACGGCGAGGTCTGGCGACGGAGACGAGGTGGCGGGAAGCGGCGACGACGCGGCGTCGAGGCTTGGGGCGCCATGGTCGAGCCCCGATTCAGCTCGGTCGAGGGGGGGCGCCTATCGGCAAAGTAGACGAGCAGGCTACGGGAGGCGTCGGGCGCGAGCAGCGAGGATGGGGTCCTCCCGATCCAGATCGAGCGAGTGTGGGGGAGACGAGGAGAGAGTGGGGTTCGTGGGGGCGAGTGGGGATGTGGTGGTGGATCGGGCTAGGGTTCGAGGAGTGGGGGGTTAAGCGGGAGAGGTGGGCGGCGGGGGTGATCTAGGCCCAGGGTAGTGGGCCTTTTCACACATTTTTTGTTTCTCTTTCTTTTAAAACTTCTCTTTCTTTTATTTTCAAAAGCAAAACAGTTTTATAATTTATAAAACTTACACTTAGCATAAGAGTATAACTTAGGCTAACGCCACATTAAGCTTAACATTATAATACATTAGCTTAGCATTTTTAACTTAAAAAGCATTTAATTTAAATGTTTTATCCACTGTTTTAACTAGTTTAGGGCACTTAGACATTTTGGAAAAAAGTTAGTTCACTGCCAATATTATCAAAAGAATAATTGCCACATGATGAACATTTTAGATTTCATGTCTGACAAATATGAATTTTGACTTTAGATTGGATTTGAATTTCAATTGTGATTTGGATCAAGTGAAGATTAGCAACAGTAACATGATGACATGGCACCATTAACAGGAGATTACTGTAGCATGACACTGGGGCTGTTACAAATCTCCTCCACTACAAGAAATCTCGTCCCAATATTTAAGTGGGGAAGTAAAGAGCAACTTCGGGAGAACTGGCCCTTATAGGGTTGATTATCTGGTGAACAATTCAGGGAATGAGGTAGAAATATCTCTCGAGTTGAAACTTAATAAAACATCGAGAGCAAAGTATGAATGCACAATAGGAAGTTTCAACCGAATGGACAAACGATTGATACCGAGCAGTGTGAGAAAGGGTTGAGAGCATCGAATAGATCATCTCTCGGAAGGTGGCTCGTGACATGATACGAAGCCAAATGCAAGAATATTTCAGAATCAAAGATATATAGGAGAGTCAGGTTTCGATCTTGTGGAACTGTGGGTTATGGGCCCACCATGTGGGTTAAAGGTAGGAAGGGCGCTGATAGCAAGCCATGTTAGAGCATAGACTGTCAGTTATGTTGGCAACAACGTTGGTACCAAGGGCGAGGGACGAAGAGATCCATTTTTCTGCTCGCAAGGCGAGGCAGACCAATAGGCAAAGTTCTCGTCCATCGGTGGCTACCGGAATATCACCAACAATTGTAACTGGGTCTTGCTGACAGAGTTGTACACCGAGGTGTTTACATAAGCAGGAGAATATTACTACTTAGATCATATAGATCACAGGAAAGGTTAAACAAAACAATGGAAAGGAAATGTGATCAACAGATTAAACAGAACAACGTAAGGAAAATATGTTTAAACACATATTTCAGGGGTATATCCTTTCCAAGGACAAGCGGGGCATGATATCCATGACAAGATAGAAAGTAGAAGACCATTAGGGTAAGGGGAGGAATTTCACGATATTACCCATACAACAGTGTTTGGATAATTGAGTGAGAAAAATTTAGCATTGGGCTTCAAATGTTCTTGTTGAAAACCGTAGTACCATAGACATGCTTTGAGATAGCATTGACATGGTCATCAGTTGAAGATCAGACTTTGGAAACACGAAGGATCCATCAGGAATAACTTGTAGAATAAGTCTTACAATTTCCTCATGGATGAATGGATAACCTTGCTGAAAAGGAATCTATAATGATAGGTCCTCCAGCCGGGGGTGCTAGGCATGACATCATGTTACCGGGTCATCAAAGGATCAACATCATAACTCTAGGAAAGTTGTCCCAACCATCATATCTGACCGAGATTCATATCCAATTGGTGTCATGATACCTCAGACTCAGGGGGTCCGAGAGGGAAAGGTGCAACACAAATCGACGAAATGACATTGCAAGATTCTCGAGAAAAGAACTATGGGAGCGGGCTCCTGAAGCAATAGTTCGTCATTAAACCAAGGAGGGGATGAGAAGTGGCTGATGGGCTCAGCGACAATTCATCGAGAATTCCAAACGGATGGATTTCCACGATAATGTGAACAAGAAGATGACACTTGTCAATTCAAATGATATAATGTTGTATGCTCGAGGAAAACATACACCATCAATCATTAGTTGAAAGGTGTGCCCGAAATATGACCTTAGGCAGCAAGATCAATGTTAGAGTGACGATTCAATAACCAACAGTCTAAGAACGAACTGTCGATCGTTAACTTCAAAGCAATAGGGTTGCTCGAAGTACAAAACTCAAACAACACCGTTCACTTGTTGGTACCCCGGTTGGAATCAACACGAGGACCAAGAAAGAATGGTGATGGTGAGAAGTATCACTATACCAAGAATTCGTAAGAGGTGGTGAAATTTCCACGACATTCTTGACATAAAAGGTGGTAATTCTCCAAGGTAAAGAAGAACAATGCTGGGTAGCAAGGAACTCAAGGTATAACTCAAAACATGAGCAAGTTTGCCTCAGAGGGAAGGCAATAATGTTGGCAAGGATAACACAAATCAACGAGGGGAAAGGAAGGTATTCGTCATCATGAGTTCAGACGATATCCTAGAAGAGCTCAGAACGGTCACGATGATCACGACACATTTGTCGAGAGATTCCATGAAGATGTAATCGATCAGCGACGACATTAAGTCAAAGGAATGAGGTAGCGGAAGGTTATTGGAACCATGGGTAGGACACAAACTAGAAATCAGGATTGTTGTTCAAGGCGAACTGATATGACGAGGAAGATCGACGTAAGCTTAGCTCCTCGTCGAAAATTTTGGTGCTCCGGGAAGAAGGACCAGGTAGCATACTTAAAATTTAGCACGACAGGGATATAGTCGATCAGGCTAGGAATGACATGATAGGGTACAAATTCGTACTTAAAGAAGATTACTAAGAGTTGTTGAACCGTAGTGCGGACTCGGTTCAGTTATCGATGTCTTTGAGTGTTTAATAACTCAGAGCCCGTGAAAAATTGGAATCAGTGGGAAGGTAGCACTTGATGAAGAACTCATAAGAAGTGATGCAGTTCCATGATAATCTCGAGATACCAGGGGGGTAATACTCAACGACATATCAAAGTAGAGGTTGGACTGGGGTAATGCTCTGCAGAAGACAAGTACTCTAACTTGTCTGAGAAATAGAATCAAGGGAGAACAAACATGGTAGGAACCACGGTTGCGAAGGATCAATTCACAGATACCAGATGATATTTATCAAGAAAATAGTTATTATGACAAGAAGTTTCCATGATAGGATCTATATCGTGTCCATGGGCATGAACACAAAGTTCAAGGTCGACTCCCACTTCTTCAATGTATAACCTTCCATTCACTTCTACGCTTTGATAAAGGCATTAGTGTTGAAAGTTTTACCCGTGAAATACCGATGAGTATGGCTCGTGAAAACTTCCGAGTTCACACATATAAAGGAAGGCATAGGTTCAACCCGTCAGGGTATCATGGAAACATATACCACAAGCTTCAATAGTAAATACCACCAGCTCGAAAGCAGAGCATGGTTGGTCCATCAGAGGGTATAATTTACCAAAGGCATTATGTATCCGAGGAAAGGCTCAAAAGGTTATTGAATATGAAGGACGTTGTCGGATAAAATCCAACAAAGGATTTGGCAGTCCACATAGGATTTGATGTGAGTGTCAGTACTCAATCAGAAGAGGGAAAGAATGCAAAGGCATCGAATTATAGATATATCTGGATAACTTCAAAGCTTGAATACAAAGGAATTATGATTTCCAAAATGAAGGATCAGAAGCATACGCTCTGATCAAGGATGGATAAGTAGAATAGACCCAGGGGCACAATTGACGACAGATAGATTGGTCAAGAACCAGCTCATGTTCGAAATGACGTCTGAGCCAGAAAGATAATTTAGAAGGATCAAGTGATGATTGCGTGCTTTCACACACATGTTGAATGGATAGGATCAAAATGATGGTGTCGAAGGATACTAATGAATATTTCTACACATATGGAAAGCATCCGTAATGCAAGCAGGCAAGTATTTGCAGAGCAATAGTTTGAAGAGGATTCTTGGAAGATCGGATAGTATTTCAAAGTATCTTGTGAATCACTTGATCAACTAGGAATGAACAAATCCTCGATAAGTGTGAGGAATTATCCTTAGATGTATTCATATGGAAAAGGAGCTGCAAGGCAGCAGGCACAATGGATTCTCGAAACATCAGAGTGTATTTCGATGCATCTTGTAATGACAAGAGCAACTGGAAAAATGATGTATTAACGACGAGTGTATGTAGCTATCCCTAGGGATTTATCGATGGAAGGGAATTTCAAAAGGCGATGGTACAAGTCTCGAGAGAACATCGGAGAGTAACTTCGAAGTCTTATGGTGAAGCAGGCGATCATCGGTAATGTCGGGGCTCTCCGGGAGGAAGTGGGTACGAGAACCTAATGTCAGAGTTAGCAAAATTGTTTAACCCAAATGGAAGAGAGATCAGAATCCCAGAATATAGATGAGGAATAAAAGATCCTAATACCACCCAATTGGCGACGTGGGCCGATAAGCCACACAGCCAATGTTAGTAAAAGTTTTTCAGTGACTAGACTCAACTTTGGCCAAGGAGTTGGAAAGGGGGCTACCTACAGGCAGTCGGCTCTGATACCAACTTGTGACGCCCTCGATTTAATCGTACACTAATCATACACGCAAATGTGTACGATCAAGATCAAGGACTCCCGGGAAGATATCACAACACAACTCTAGACACAAATTAAAATAATACAAGCTTTATATTACAAGCCGGGGGGCCTCGGTAGCGAATACATAAGCTCGAATACACAAGAGTTAGCGGAAGCAACAATATCTGAGGACAGACATGAGTTAGACAAGTTTGCCTTAAGAAGGCTAGCACAAAAGCAACATCGATCGAAAAGGCAAGGCCTCCTGCCTGGGAGCCTCCTAACTACTCCTGGTCGTCGACGGTCTCCCCGTAGTAGTAGGCATCGGCGGTGGCATCTGATTCCTGGGCTCCAACATCTGGTTGCATCAACCGGAAAAAGAATAAAGGGGGAAAAGGGGGAGCAAAGCAACCGTGAGTACTCATCCAATGTACGCGCAAGCAAGGATCTACACTACATATGCAACATTATCAAAGGAAGGCTGTATATGAGGACTGGGCTGCAGAAATGCCAGAATAGAGAGAAGGCCTAGTCCTATCAAAGACTAGCATCTTCTGGAAACCACCATCTTGCAGCAAACAGGAGGGAGTAGAGTAGCATAACGTAAAGTAGTAGTGTTATCAACCTCGGCCAGAGATCCTTTCTCGACTCCCTGCGAGAAAGGCATCCCAGAGCCATACTATCCAGTTATCATCACAATCCATTTATCATCACCATCAAATTCTCACCACAAGTATCCAGTTCTAGTTATATCGATCGGGATACAACTCCAAGTGTCCGTTACCGTAGGACGGGCTATCGATAGATGTTTTCTTCCTGCAGGGTGCACCAAATTACCCACCACGCCGCTTAACTCCGCCGGACACACTTTCGTGGTCATGCCCGCCTCGCCAAACAATACGCCGCAACCCGACCTAGGCTTAATAGAGAGGCCAGCACGCGGACTAAACCTATGCCCCGGGGTCATGGGCCATCTCCCCGAGAACTCCTCAAGACGTTATGTCTGTGCGCGGTGAGCACACCTAGCTACCTCCTTCAACAAGGCAGGCGCCACGCAGTCCAACCCAGCGCAGCGCCACTCGATCGTGACATCTATTAAGCTTCGCTGATGTATACGACGCAGAACGCCCATACTATGCCCACGTGATGGTTAGTGCTATCGGGCCGAGGCCCTCGGATCAAATATCCAAATCATAGTGGATTAGGGCGCGGTAACAAGCGAGACTCACGAAGATGTGACCCGTTGCCCGCCTCGAGGACTTGCGGCAAGGGCTAGGAATGCCCGCCACGCCTCGTAATTATCTGGCGGGCACCTTCCAGTCAACCCGTCTCCACATCACTGCATTACACGCACGGTACCCCTCAGGGTCGACCCGTCTTTCCAAGTAACAGTGGTAAAGTCCAAGTAACCGTGTGTCCAAACATCACGGGGAAATCCCGAGGAATCACCCCCGATGAATTCCACTAGATGTAATCATCAAGGTGAACGTAAGAGGAATCACCCCCGAGGTTCACACTTGAGGGGTTGCGCGACAGAGTCGTATCGGAAGTGGTTAAGGAGGAAATCACCCTCGATGACCACGAATCGGATAGCTATATTACAGGTTAATATCGGCGTCTTGTAGAGGTTTCACCCTCGGTACTCAATAGTAACCCAGTAGTGTCGGGCAACTAAGGGGAAGTGATGTGCGGTGTCGGGGCCTGGTCTTCGATCCCGTTGATCGGGTCTTCAATGATGAAGCAGGGGCAACAAGGACAAGGTGGGGGTCACTGATGGATCTCTAACCAACCTATACTAAGCAGTTTAGGATAAGCAGGTAAGGTACAACAAAAGATACAAAAGCAGGCTATGCAACAGAATAGGAGCAAACAATAACAGTAGCAAAATCTAATGCAAGCATGAGAGAATGGAATGGGCGATATCGGGATGATCAAAGGGGGGGCTTGCCTGGTTGCTCAGACAAGAAGGAGGGGTCGTCGTCGACGTAGTGGATCACAGGGGCATCAGCAGCGGTCTCGAGGTCTACCAGAGAAGAAGAGGGGGGAGAAACAGTAAATACACGCAAACATAAGCATATCAAGACAATAAGCGGTGCTAGAGGTGTTCTAACGCAGCGCTAGGCGATACTAGCGAAGGAGGATAACATCCGGGAAAGTTTTCCGATTCGGACGTCTGTCGATGAGATGAACCAGAGGGAAAAAGGTTCAACGTTTGTTACGCTGGGGACGTGTGATAGACGAACAGAGAGCGTATTCAGATTCGTCTCGTCGTTTTGAGCAATTTTCATGTAGAAAACATTTTCATCCGAGTTATGGTTTATTTTATATTAATTTTCAAAATTTTAAAAGATTTTCTAAAGTTATTAATAAACCTAAAAGGAGTTATTGCATCAGCATGACATCATCACGACATCAACGAATCAACAAGGCAGTTGATTGGAGTCAAACCTTCGTGTGGGTCCCATTGTCATTAGCATGTTTTAATTAAACATGCTTAATTAGACTAAATTGTTCATTAGGTTAAGTAAACAAAGTTAATTAAGTTAATTAATTAATTAACCAATTAATTAATCATTTTTAATACATATATTTATTTTTTATTTATTTTTTTAACACAGGGGGGTGGGGCCCATTTGGCAATGTGTACAGGAGCGATCTTGGCCGCCAGTGGTGCAAATGCAGGCGCCGGCGTGGCGCCTGTTTGGTGTCGAGGCCCCGAGGGGGCCGCCACGGTGGCTGGCCGGAGTATGGCGTCGCGACCGTGCAGCAGAGGCACAAAGTGAAGGGGTCGACGACGCGACGCTGGCGGGTCGAGCGGGCAGAGGCTGTGGACTCTTGTGGCGATGGCGAGGCGCGTAGGTCGCAGAAGCGAGGCGCGGCGGCGCGCGCCGTCTGCGCGCGCTGCCGCCCGTGGTGGCGCCGACGACGGAGAGAGAGGAGATGGAGGCGGGCGAGAGGTTCACCCGCTTGTAGATGAACGGGGCGGCGTGGCTCGACGGAGTCCGGTGGGGAGGAGGACGGGACGAGCGACGGGGGCGGGAGCGCCGGCGAGGAGGAGACGAGGGCGACGGTGGCGTCCACGGCGGGAGGCGACGAGCAACGGCGTGGGCGGTTCCATGGCGTGGTGGCGCGATGACGGCGAGGTCCGCGACGGAGATGAGGTGGCGGGAGCGCGACGACGCAGCGCCGAGGCTTAGGCGCCCAGGGTCGAGCCCCGATTCAGCTCGGGTCGAAGGGCGCTGTCTGGGCAAAGTAGACGGAGCAGGCTACGGGCGGCTCGAACGGGCACAAGGCGTCGGGCGCGAGGCAGCGCGAATGGGGTCCTCCCGATCCAGATCCAAAGAGTGTGGGGGAGAGGAGAGAGTGGGGTTCGTGGGGGAGTGGGGATGTGGTGGTGGATCGGGCTAGGGTTCGAGGAGGCGTGGGGGGGTTAAGCGGGGAGAGGTGGGCCGGCCGGGATGGGCTGGCCGACTGGGCCGGGTGATCTAGGCCCAGGGGCAGTGGGCCTTTTCACACATTTTTGTTTCGCTTTTTTTAAAACTTCTCGCTTTTTTTATTTTCAAAAAGCAAAACAGTTTTATAATTTATAAAACTTACACTTAGCATAAGAGTATAACTTAGGCTACTGCCACATTAAGCTTAACATTATAATACATTAGCTTAGCATTTTTTTAACTTAAAAAAGCATTTAGTTTAAATGTTTTATCCACTGTTTTAACTAGTTTAGGGCACTTAGAAATTTTGGAAAAAAGTTAGTTCACTGCCAATATTATCAAAAGAATAATTGCCACATGATGAACATTTTAGATTTCATGTGTGACAAATATGAATTTTGACTTTAGATTGGATTTGAATTTCAATTGTGATTTGGATCAAGTGAAGATTAGCAACAGTAACATGATGACATGGCACCATTAAGAGGAGATTACTGTAGCATGACACTGGGGGTGTTACACCCCCTCCGGCAGGGTGCCGGAACAGGGTCCCGGTTGGTTTTTGGTGGCTACAGAGGCTTGCGGCGGCGGAACTCCCGATCTATTCTGTTCCTCGATGTTTTTAGGGTATATGGATATATTTAGGCGAAAGAAGTCGGTCAAGGGAGCCATGAGGGGCCCACGAGGGTGGAGGGCGCGCCTGGGGGGTAGGCGCGCCCCCTGCCTCGTGCTCTCCTCGTTGATTCCCTGACGTGTACTCCAAGTCTCCTGGATTTTTCCGTTCCAAAAATAACTCTCCCGAAGGTTTCATTCCGTTTGGTCTCCGTTTGATATTCCTTTTCTGCGAAGCACTGAAATAGGCAAAAAAACAGCAATTTGGGCTGGGCCTCCGGTTAATAGGTTGGTCCTAAAAATAATATAAAAGTGTATAACAAAGCCCATTAATCATCCAAAACATAATATAATATAGCATGAAGCAATCAAAAATTATACATACGTTGGAGACGTATCACTCCTTCACAGTCTTG
Source organism: Aegilops longissima (assembly GCA_021605205.1). Taxonomy (NCBI): domain Eukaryota; kingdom Viridiplantae; phylum Streptophyta; class Magnoliopsida; order Poales; family Poaceae; genus Aegilops; species Aegilops longissima. The sequence continues at coordinate 48,499,999 of CM038679.1, forward strand.
GGCAACCGGACATTCATCTTAGAACGAATGCGATGGTTGCGTACATTGGAATGGAAGGCTGCTATAACAGTTGCTGGATGGATATTTGGAATATTCCTATGAACTTTACTGAATCTTTGTAAATACTTACAGAGAGTTTCTCGTTCCTTTTGCTGGAGAAGTTGTAGGTCGCTGGGCCTGCCGGGTTCCTGGTGGCCACCGGTGAAGACACCGAACTCGTGGCATAGGTCTGCCCATGACGAAATGGAGTCCTCTAGCAGATGTATGAGCCAAGACCTCACGTTGGGCTTGAGGGCCAATGGGAAGTAATTGGCGAACACCTTCTCGTCTCTTCCCCCAGCAGCATGAACAACGATGGTGTAGATGCTCAGGAACTCTGTCGGGTTCAGTCTCCCGTCATACTTCTCGGGTATCTCCAGCTTGAACGTGCGAATGGACGGCCAACGGACTTGCCGCAGCTCTCGTGTAAAAGCAGGGTAGCCAACCTCGAAAGGTAGGCACCCGCCAACACCGAGCGCAGGCTCGTCGGCGTTGAAGCCGCCGCACCCGTCGGTCTGGTGGGGGTTGTCGAGGCGCTGCTCTATGCTGACGCGCGCGTCTCCCCGCTACCCATCCTTCGAGGTTCGACGTCGGCCTGGACGTGCTCGAGGGTCGGAAGAGGCCATCGAGACGTCGTTGGGGTCTTGGTGTTACTGCGCCCACGTCAGCTGTCATGGGGGGATTGCACCGTGGGAACGGCCCCCGCCGTTCGGCCGTTGGTGCAGGAGGTCGCTGTTGCTTGGGGAGGTCGTGGCGGGCCAGCTCGTCGCGAGCCCCCAGCTTCAGCAAAACCGAGCAGGCTCTGGATGGTAGCACGCCACTCATCCATCTGCTCGGCTGCTGGTGGGAACCTCAGTAACAGTTGGGCTCGCGCCATAGCCTCCGTGGCAGTGCTTGGCATGTATGTCATCGACCTCGACCGCACCGTCGCCTGGCTCCTGACGGTGCCTGGGGCAGCGATGGCAGCAGCGGCGGGTCCGCACTGCGGTGGGGCGACCACCTGAGCAGCGGGGTCGTGCGGCGAGGGTGCTCGAGCGTCCGCGGCTCCATCGGGTGCAGCTGTTGGGTTGGCTCGCCCGAGAGGAAGCACACGTGCCACGACCGCCCCCGTGGTGGGAAAGGCCGGAGGGTGATGGTTCACCCTGGACCGAGCGTTGTTGTTGTGGTTGCGTCTGTCGGTGGGAGGAAGGGGCATGAGCATAGCGTCCCTCCCGTCTGCATCCTTCGGAGCGTGACCGTCGAGACGCTGCTAAAGTTGTTCTTCCCCGGTGCCTTCAGCCCCCGTGTTGGCCGCAGGGGGAGCTGCGATGGTGCCACCTGCTCCCGACACACCCCCAGTGGCGCTCACTTCCTCGCTCGTCTCCGCATTCCCCGTGGCGTCTGAGGCCGCGGGCGGCGCAGCCTTCGAGGTGGATGGCTGGGCCGAAGGGCCGGACTTCTTCTTCTTGGGCGCCATGGTCGATGGTGTCGTCGAAGATGAAGATGGCAATGAAGATGATGCGCTGCACACGCTTTCAGGTTCGCACAAGCGAGCCCCCTACCTGGCACGCCAAATATGTCGTGGGATATCCGCGTCCACCTATGGGACCGGGCGGCCCCTTGCTGGTTCGGCGGGGGACATCACGTTGCACAAAGAGCAGATCAGTGCACGGTAGCACGACAGAGAGCACACAAGCAATTTACCCAGGTTCGGGTCGCCGCGAGGCGTAAGACCCTACTCCTGCTTTGGTGGATTGATGGTGGAAATGAACGTGGTGGTGCATAGTACAATTGCTCGGCAAGGGCTGCCTCTAGGCTACGGTGACTACGACCAAGTGGTGGCTTGGGTTTATCAAGTTTCCAACCCCTCCTACGAACGCCATGGGCCTCCTTTTATAGATTAAGGGGTCACCACAGTGGCAAAATGGTCATTACCCACTGATATGATAACAAATAGTGATATCATACCTAACTCTGCGGGCTGACAGGGTGCATTAAATGCACCACTCAGTGTCACATCATTAGTTGCCCGGCAAGGCCTGCCGGGCTTATCTTGCCAGCGTCGCATCTGTACTCTTGACACGTCGTTGGACGCGTGTCATCTGTGGGCTTCTTTTGTAGGAGGTGGCTGCCATGTGGAAAATGTTACCACTTAATCATCTTGCGGCTTGACACCGCACCGATTGACGATGTGGGTCGTACTTGTGTGATTGGCGGGGTGGTTCAGCCCTCCGCAAGCCCCGGCAGGTCCTGCCGGGGGTCTTGGTTGTTTGCTCCTGGTGGTGGCCTGGCCCCTTACTAGGCTCGCCTGCCTGGCAAGGGAGTCCCTTTCTTTGCAGATACCTTGTTCTCCTGGCTCGTCCATGTTTTCTCTAGGATGCATGTTGGTTCTCCAAATCTCTTGATTCTTCAATCCCTGTCTTAAGCTGGTGCTTCAATCTTGATCTTGTGCATGTGCACAGTTGGTCAACATACCCAGGTTCTATTGCACCGACACATGTGGGCTGCTCTCGTAGCGAGGCGGGACATCTCTCGTGCTTCTGCTTCCATGCTCGCCTCTCCCTGGAGGCAATCTCTCGACCCAGAACTCACGCTGGCCATGGCAGACGCAAGGGAAGGATGATGAATGACTTGTTTGTTTTTGTGGATGAGGAGTTGAGGTGGAATGTGCAGTCATCTTGGAGTAGTATGATACGTCTCCAATGTATCTATAATTTTTGATTGTTCCATGCTGTTTTATTATCAATCTTGGATGTTTTATAATCATTTTGTAGTCATTTTATATCAGGTTTTGGTACTAACCTATTGACATAGTGCCAAGTGTCAGTTGCTATTTTTTGCATGTTTTTTACATCGCGGGAAATCAATATCAGACGGAGTCCAAATGCCCCGAAACTTTACAGACAATTTTTATGGGCCAGAAGGAACACAACGGGCCCTGGTTGCACCTAGAGGGAGTCTCGAGGAGGGGACAACCCACCAGGGCGCGCCAGGAGGCCGAGGCGCGCCCTGGTGGGTTGTGCCCACCTCGGGTGCCCCCCGGACCGCCTCTTTGCTCTATAAATACCCCAAAAATCCCAGAACCCTAGGGGAGTCGACAAAATATTCATCCAGCTGTCACAGAGTCCAGAACCACTAGATCCAATCTAGACACCATCTCGGATGGGGTTCACCACCTCCATTGGTGCATCTACGATGATGTGTGAGTAGTTATTTGTAGACCTTTGGGTCCGTAGTTAGTAGCTAGATGGCTTCCTCTCTCTCGCTGAATTCTCAATACAATGGTCTCTTGGAGATCCATATGATGTAACTCTTTTTGCGGTGTTTTTGTTGGGATGTGATGAACTTTGAGTTTATGATCAGTCATATCTTTTTATATCCATGAAAGTTATTTGAGTTTCTTTGATCTCTTATATGCATGATCTCTTATAGCCTCATATTTCTTCTCCGATATTTGGGTTTTGTTTGGCCAACTTGATCAATTTATCTTGCAATGGGAAGAGGTGCCTGTCGGTGTCAAAACCGGCGGATCTCGGGTAGGGGGTCCCGAACTGTGCGTCTAGGCGGATGGTAACAGGAGACAAGGGACACGATGTTTTTATCCAGGTTCGGGCCCTCTCGATGGAGGTAAAACCCTACTCCTGCTTGATTAATATTGATGATATGGGTAGTACAAGAGTAGATCTACCACGAGATCAGAGAGGCTAAACCCTAGAAGCTAGCCTATGGTATGATTGTTGTTCGTCCTACGGACTAAAACCCTCCGGTTTATATAGACACCGGATAGGGTTAGGGTTACACAGAGTCGGTTACAATGGTAGTAGATCTACATATCCGTATCGCCAAGCTTGCCTTCCACGCCAAGGAAAGTCCCATCCGGACACGGGACGAAGTCTTCAATCTTGTATCTTCATAGTCTAGGAGTCCGGCCAACGGTGATAGTTCGGCTATCCGGACACCCCCTAATCCAGGACTCCCTCAAGAGTAGCCCTGAACCAGGCTTCAATGACGATTTAGTCCGCACGCATATTGTCTTCGGCATTGCAAGGCGGGTTCCTCTTCCGAATACTTCATAGAAGATGTTGAACACAAGGATAGTGTCCGGCTCTGCAAGAAAAGTTCCACATACCACCGTAGAGAGAATAACTTTTGCACAGATTTGCTGACGTATTCTGCGGCGTGACATCACACCACGGCCAAGCCTTTATACGAATCATTTTTACTGTTCCACCTCAGCGCGTTTTAGCGAGGCAGTTTCCTTGGCACGTCTTATCAAAGCGGAGATCGTGCCCCCTTATTCCGGGATTCCCATCAATACGGACGTGGGTAACCCAACCACGCCATTGATTACGGCGCTTGGGAGATAAGCGAGTTTTACCAGGCTGGCGGGGGACGCATAGCTTCGTCCGTCCATATAAGGGGATAAGGATCCACCTTTTCACCTACGCCTTCTTCCTCCTTTGCTCATCCATTTCCGCGCACTCGAGCTCCAGCGCCCAAGTCCGCACATCCCACCTCAACTTTCTCCAACTATGTCCGGAGAGGGAGGCAAGTGGATGGCCTCCTCCGTCACGAAGGGGCACATCAAAAAGCTGCGGAAGGCCGAATACTTGTCCGACAACATTGCGCATCGGCTCCCCAACGAGGGGCAGCTCATTCCCACCCCCAGGCCCCATGAGAGGGTGGTGTTCCTCACCCACTTCCTCCGCGGACTAGGTTTTCCACTTCACCCATTTGTCCGGGGGCTCATGTTCTACTACGGCCTGGATTTCCACGATCTGGCCTCGAACTTCATCCTCAACATCTTGGCATTTATCGTCGTATGCGAGGCCTTCCTCTGCATCCAGCCCCACTTCGGCTTATGGCTGAAGACCTTCAATGTCAAGCCGAAGGTAGTGGGCGGCCGCCAAGCGGAGTGCGGAGGTGCCATGGTTGGCAAGATGGCCAAAGTCCTATGGCTCGAGGGCTCCTTTGTGGAGACCATAAAGGGGTGGCAATTGGGGTGGTTCTACATCACCGAGCCGCGCGAATCTCAATGGGCGGCGGCCCCCGAATTCCGATCTGGCTCCCCCACACGGCTCACGTCATGGAAAGAGACGGGCCTGACGTGGGGTGATTCGAAAGAGCTGTCCGGACTCCAAACCTGCGTCCGAACACGGTGGACAAGAATCTCAAGCTTGTCAATGTAATCCAGTGATGCTCATTCGCGGATTCTCCCATGCCAACAACGGGCCTTCAAATTGTGGGAGTTCGATCCGCACAACACCAAACTCGACAAGGCTCTTCGACACTACGCACGAAGATGCCCGGAAGGTGCTGTTCAAGGGCGCCGAGGCTCCACATCCTCTACCAAGATCGCGATTCAGCTCGCAGCATCAAGCCAGCGAGGTAAGTTATTTTACCCTTTATGGGACTCTTTTTCATAGTTTGACTCTATGCGGATCTAAAACTCCCTAACCTTTGACAGACTGGTTGAAGACATCCGGACAGATTAACCGTCTGCCCTTGCCGAAAAACCCAGCGGACGCCTGTTTGACGGGGAGTTAGCTGGCTCCGCACCTCACGTGGTGCCGGAGAAGAAGGCCAAGAAGGAGGCCACGGGGACTCGAAGGAGCGCCCGACGCCAGGTGTTGTCTGACTCATCGTCCGACGACTCTGAGGCGGAATCCTCCCCTGAGGAAGAGGAGGAGGAAAAAGAAGCTTCTCCCTCGGTGGGGGGGGGGGAGAAGAAAAGGAAGGCCGCCCCAACTGGGGAGGTCGGAGGGTCCAAGAGAGGAAGGACCCTTCCTCCGGACTTCTCCACCAACGCCGACAACGACGAGGGGGAGTGGCCAACAAGGGCCAAGCCCCTGGCGAGATCGTAAGTGTCCAGACTCCGGAATAGTTCATGACTTTTTATTTGTCGCATAGTGTCTTCTAACGCCGAATATGACCATGTAGCCCGCCCAAGGACGAGCTCGCCGCTTCGTCGAGCGGCTCCCTGGGTTCGTCGGATGTGAATAGCACTTCACTTCCGACCGCCTACTCTCATCGTGTCGGCGACGACACCGCGGTGGAGTCCCAAAAGGGGCCCAGCCAGGAGGAGGTGGTCCTGGAGGCGCCGCAAGGAGACCTCCCGGACTCTGGGCGCAAAGGGGGCGAAACCCCAGAGGGCTCTAAGTCTGGCCCTATGCGGACTCTGTGCAGAAACCTTCGGTTCCAAGACCGGCAAGCGCCCCTTCAGAAGAAGGGCGAGATCGCGACGCGGTGACCTCCGCCCATCCGGAGGCACGGATAGCTTGTTGGGGCGCTTAACGGCGCCTCCATCGACGAGAACACCGCACTTTATTATGAGTGTGGTGATCCAGAAGTTCATCCGCCAAGAGCGGGCTAATCAAGCATGTACCAGCCTTCTAACAGGCTTTGAGGTAAGTTTAGAATATGTAAAAATATTACCGCATAGATAGTAGCCCCTAATGCTTAGTTCGGTGTTCGGAAAGAAAAGCCGAACTAAGGATCTAAAAAGATGTACGCAAGAGTCTAACATAAGTATGTCAATATGGGAATGCAGGCTGCGCTGCTGGCCTCTACCGCACTGACTGCGGAGGTCAATGCATTGAAGCAGAGCCTCGAGCGGTCCGAGAACGAGTTCGGCCTTGCCAAGAAGCAGCTCAAGGACAAGGAAGGTAAGTAATACCTTATTAAAGTAATTCCATATAGAAAGGATTTGGTTGCAAAAATGACAGGACTAACGTGGGTACTTGTGACGCCCTCGATTCAATCGTACACTAATCATGCACGCAAATGTGTACGATCAAGATCAAGGACTCACGGGAAGATATCACAACACAACTCTACAAATAAAATAAGTCATACAAGCATCATAATACAAGCCAGGGGCCTCGAGGGCTCGAATACAAGTGCTCGATCATAGACGAGTCAGCGAAGCAACAATATCTGAGTCCGACATAAGTTAAACAAGGTGCCATAAGATGGCTAGCACAAACAGGGATACAGATCGAAGAGGAGCAGGCCTCCCGCACAGGATCCTCCTAGGTCACTCTGGTCGCCGTCGTGGGCTGCACATAGTAGTAGGCGCCTCCGAGTAGTAGTCGCCGTGGCGGTGGCGTCGCTCCAGGCTCCATCGTGCAGTTGCAGCAATCGAGTAGAGGTAGGGGAAAAGGGGAACAAGGCAACCGTGAGTACTCATCCAAAGTACTACAAAGCAAGGAGCTACACTACATATGCATGGATATATGTGTAAAGGCCATATCAGTGGACTGAATGCAGAATGCAAGAATAAGAGGGGATAGCTAGTCTTAACAAAGACTACGCTTCGACACTGTCTTGCATGCATGAGGAGGACAACGGAAGTCCTCCAAGTAACAACATATAGCAATAATCCTACCCGCAATCCCTGCTCATAACCACGAGCGAGGCGACCACCGTTGTATCGGCACTTGGAAGGGTGTGTTTTATCAAGTATCCGGTTCTAGTTATCATAAGCTCAAGGTACAACTCCAAGTCGTCACATTATCAAGATCACGGCTATCCGAATAGATTAACTTCCTGCGGTGCACCATCTTACCAAAGACGCTTGATCCCATTTGGCGGACACACTTTCTGGGTCATGCCCGCCGCGTAAGATCAACACGTCGCAGCCCCACCTAGGCACAACAGAGAGGCCAACACGCGGTCTAAATCTAAGCGCGCAGGGTCAGGCCCATCGCCTCGAAAGCACACACTGACGTTATGTGACGCCCGGAAGCGACCTAGCCCATCGAGCGTTCCAGTCCAATCCGGCTGCGCCGCCGCTCGTCGTTGACGTCTGAAGTACTTGGTGATACCACGGCGCCGGATACCCATAACTACTCCAGCGTAGATGGTTAGTGCGTATAAGCTCGTAGCCAACCCGATCAAATACCAAGACCTCGTTAAGTGTGTTAAGTAACCGCTGACGCCGAACAGGGCCAGCCCACCTCTCTCCTAGGCGGTCTCAACCTGCCTGTCGCTCCGCCACAAAGTATCGATCGGGGCCGTGGGAACCTAGGCCCACCTCTACCGGGATGGAGCCACCTGTCCTTTCAGCCCCCATCTCCGAACAGTACCACATGTAATGTATAGTGTAAGGTATATAGTATATACCCGTGATCAACTCCCGAGTGATCACGGCCCGATAGTATAGCACGGCAGACGGACAAGTATGAAGGGCCACAGATGAATGTACTAGCAGCCTATACTAAGCATATAGGTTTGCAGATAAGGTAACAACTGAAGTTACAAGGTCAGGCTATGCAGCAGTATAGGAGTATCAGAAAACAGTAACATGCTATGCTACTCTAATGCAAGCAGTGTAGATAAGAGTAGGCGATATCTGGTGATCAAGGGGGCTTGCTGGTTGCTCACGGCAAGAGAGAGGGTCGTCGACACCGTAGTCGATCACGAGGGGCCGCGGCGGTCTCGGGGTCTCACCTAAAAAGTAACGAGGGGGAACATAATAAATAACAGAGCAATCAAAGCATAACAAAGCGTAACAAGACAATACGCGTGTTCGTGTGCCCTAACGCGTATGAGGTGATCTTGGTTAAGGGGGAAACACCCGGAAGTTCTCCGGTTCCCGTCTGTCGACGATGATGAACCGGAGAGGAAAGTTTGTAGGTTCGATAGGTTAGAGACGTGTGGTGGACGAACGGACTGCGTATCCGGATTCGTCTCGTCGTTCTGAGCAATTTTCATGTTGAAATTATTTTAATCCGAGTTACGGATTAAAAGATATGATTTTCTAAAGTATTTATTAATTTCGGGGATTTAATTAATTATTTAACTAATTTGTAAATGTATTTATGACATCAGCATGATGTCATGCTGACGTCATCGGTCAACAGGGTTGACTTGGTCAACCCTGACATGTGGGTCCCGCATGTCATTCACTCATATCTAGTTAACCTAATCAAAGTTAATTAACACTAGTTAATTAAGTTTAATTAGTTAATTAAGTTTAATTAGTGATTAAGTTTAAATAATCAGGTTTAATTAAACTTAATTAGTTAATTGAATTAATTAACCGGATTAATTAACTTAAGTAATTACTTAATTAATTAATTATTAGTTTATTTATTTATTTATTTATTATTATATTTTATTTTATTTTTATTAATTTTTTATTTATTATTTATTTTTATTTTGAAGCGTTATGGGGCGGGCCCTTTGGTGATGTCTGAGGAGGGTTTATGGCGTCTGGGCGCCGGGTTAAGGCGCCACCAGTTGGCCCAGCCTTGGCAGTCTTGACCAAGGGCCGGCGTGTACCACGAGAGCGGGGGAGAGCAGCCTTGCCGAGGTCGCTGACCAAGACGCCGCCGAGGCGAGGCCATGGCGGCGCCAATGAGCCGGGGAAGAGGGCCTCGGCGTGAAACACGTCTTGAGGGAAGGGGAAGGAGGGGGCCTCACAGGGGAAAGGCAGGGTCAGGGCAGCGGGCTCGGGGTGGAGGACGAGGTCGACGGCGGCGGCCGACAGTGGTCTGGGTCGGGGAGGTGACGGGGCGGCCCGGTGGGGAAGGGCGCCCAGGCGCGTCGGAGGCGGGCGCCGTGTCCTCGGGCGCGGCGCGTTCAGTGAGGTCCGGGAGGGATGAAGACGGGCGGCGAGGACAGACGCGTCTGTGAGGTCCGCGACGGGCAGGGCGGCACCAGTGGCGTCTGGCGTCAGGCGTCGGCGGAAGCGCCGTCGGGCGTGGGGTCGGCCAGGGAAGAGGGATCCGACGGGGAAGAGGGGAGACGAGGGAGGGGTTTGGCCGACGGGGAAGGTGAGGCGGCCTTGGGATCAGGCGGTGGCGTCGGTGGCGGGCGGCACCGGGTGGGAGTCGGTGAGGTGGGGAATCGGGCGGCGGGGGGTCGGGACCTCGATCCCGACAGGGGAATGGGAGAGAGGCGAGGGAGTGGGATCGATCCGATCCGATCGGGCGAGGGAGTGAGTGGGGGTGGCGATAGGCTAGGGTTTCGGGGGGTGTGTGCTTGGCCTATAGGCCAGGGGGCTGCCGGTGGGCAGTGGGCGGCTGGTAGGTAGGCCAGGCTGGCCGGGTGGCCCAGGGGGGGCCTTCTCTTTTCTTTTTTGTTTGTTTTTCTTAATTTTTCCTTTTCCGTTTTACTTTTAGTTTTTCATTTATTTTAGCTTTAGTAAATTGCTAAAGTGGCACCTAAATAGATTTCACAAATTAAGCCACTTTACAATAGTTTAACACTTATAACAAATTAGTTTTGAAAATGTTTATTATTTTTAAGCACTTAAATAATTGTATTTGCTACTGTTTTATTCATCTTAGAGTAATTAAACATTTTATAAAAGTGGGGTTTCACCACCATAAATACTTATGAATTATTTAGAACCACCCGAACACTTTAGTTTTAGTATCTGAAAATTTTTATTGTTTGACTTTGTTTGAATTTGAATTTTGAATCGGATTCGAACTAACGCGAGATTTGTCAACAGTAGCCGAGGTGACGTGGCATCATTAGTGCGGATTACTGTAGCTTAATTACCCGGGCGTCACAATTCTCCTCCACTACAAGAAATCTCGTCCCGAGATTTAAGAGGGGAGTAAGGGGGAAAGGTCTGGTTACGATAATCTAACGGATCTTCTCGAAGAAGTTAATCCCTTTCGTTGATGTCTTCAATCCTTTATTCCGATGCATCATGATAAACTTGTCACCATTTCTTCGTGAACTCCATCGTACTTACGAAAGGTAAGGGGCAGCTCACTACGACATAATGCTTTTAAGGAAAAACAATCTGGGGTTAACCCATGAATTAGTATAGAATTATCTCTCGAGTTGAACATATGAAATACCTCGAGAGTAAGGTACGAAGGTACCATAATAGGCTCCAAGCGGGTAGGTAGCTGCTCGAAGCCTGAACCAGAGTGAGAAAGGGGTTCAGAGTAGCGAGAGTAAGTATCGCGTCTGATACCAGAATAGATCACTTTGACGGTGGCCCGTGAATTACATACGGGTCCACGCGGGAGGAATAACTTTGGGAACAGGGGGGTACAGGAGAGTCAGGTTTCAATCCAGTGGACCTGTGGGTTATGGGCCCACCATGTGGGTTGAAAGTAGGGAGGGTGGTGACATCTTGCACGATCATGTAAGCAAGGCATGTCAGAGGAGACTCTGAGGGTCATGTCGGCAACAACATAGGTACCAAGGGCGAGGGACGAAGAGAACCATTTTCCTGCTCGTTGAACGAGGCGGACCAATAGGCAAGGTTCTCGTCCATCGGTAGTTACCGGAATGTCATCAACAATAGTAACAGGGTTTCACCAGACCAGATGGTACACGGAGGTGTTTACATAAGCAGGGATATTACTGCTTATATTATAAAGATCACACGAAGGTTTATACAAAACAATGGAAAGTAAAATGTGTTTAACCACATCTTTCAGGGGTAATTCCTTCCCAAGGACGAGCAGAGCAAGATAGGATATGACGTAGAAAACCTTTTAGGAAAGGGGAGAGAAATATCATGACATTACCCATACAACGGTGTTTGGATAACTGAGCAAGAAGCATTTATCATTGTGCTTCGAATGTTCTTGTTGAAAATCAGAGTATCACCGACATGCTCCGAGATAGCATTGACGTGGCCTTCAGGTGAAGATCAGACTGTGGAATCACAAAGGATCCATCAGGAATAACTTGTAGAAACAGTATTACAATTCCCTCATGGATGAAAGGATAACCCTGCTGAAAAGGAATCTATAATGATAGGTCCTCCACCGGAAGTGCTAGGCATGACATCATGCTACCGGTCATCAAAGGATCAACATCATAACTCTTGGAAAGTTGTCCCAACCATCATATCTGACCGAGATCCAGATCTGATTGGTGTCAGGATACCTCAGACTTAGGATACCTGGGAAGAAAAAGGTGTAACTCAAATTGACGAGATGACATTGTAAGATTCTCGGGGAAATGAACTATGTAGTGATTTCCGTTATCAAGAGTCCATCGTTAACCCAAGGAGAGGACAAGGAGGTGTCTGGTGAACTCAACGGTAATTCACCGAGATTCCCAAAAGATGGATTTCTACGATTAAGTGAACAAGGAGATAACATTTGTCAGCTCAAATGGTATAATGATGTATGCTCGAGGAAAGCATACACAATTAAACATTGATTGAAAGGTGCACCCGAATTATGGGCTGGGTTGCACGACCAACGTCGGAATGGTGATTCAATAATCAATAGTCTAAGAATTTCACTTCAAAGCAAGAGGCTTGCTAGAAGTTTTGAATTCACACGTCATAGCTCAATTGTCGGTATTCCGGTTGAAACAATATGGGGCCAAGGAATGAACGAAGATGGCATGAAGTATTATAATATCAAGAATTCTTAAGAGGTGGTGAAATTCTCACCACATCCTTGACAAAAGGAGTTGGTAATACTTCCGAGGTAAGGAAGATCAACTGCTGGGTAGCAGGGATCTCAAGGCTTTCACAAAACACGGACAACTTGTGTTGAACGGAAGGCAATAAAGTGGTCGATGAGAACAGGAATCATCGAGGGGCAAGGATGGTATTACCCATCATGAATTCAATTGAATTCCTGGAAGAGCTCATAAGGTTGATGATGATCACGACACAATTGTCGAGAGATTTCATGCAGAGGTAATCAATCGACGATGACATGAAGTCAAACGAACGATGAAGCGGAAGGTTATTGGAACCACGGTTACGACATAAACTCTAACTCAAGTTTGTTGTTTAAGGTGAAAGGGATGGCGAGAAAAATCGGCGTAAAGCAGCTATCGCCGCATGGTGGTGCTCCGAGAATTAAGGACCAGGTAGCACAGTTGGAATCATCACGGCAATGATATAGCCAAACAGGCTAGGAATGGCGTGATCGGATACAAACTCGTACTCATAGAGTCTTACTGAAGGGTTGTTGAACCGTAGTGCGGACTCGGTTCAGTTATCGGTGTCTTTGAGTGTTTAATAACTCAGAGCCCGTGAAAAATTGGAATCAGTGGGAAGGTAGCACTTGATGAAGAACTCATAAGAAGTTATGTAGTTCCATGATAATCCCGAGATAACAGAGGGTAATACTCGGTACAAGATCAAGTAAAGGTTGGACTGGTGTATTGATCCATAGAAGACAATTGTTTTAAATTGTCCGAGGTATGAGATCAAAGAAGAACAATCATGGTCAGAACCACGATTGCAAAAGGCCAGATCCTAGATATAAGATGAACTTATACCGAAAGAATAATTCATTTAAGAGAAGCTTTAATGATAAGATATACATCGTGTCCATGGGCATGAACACAAGTTCAAGGTCGACTCCCACTTCTCCAATGCAAAACCTTTCATTCACTTCTCACGTTCGAGGAAGTTGCAGGGTTGAGATTATATCTGGCGAAGCACCAGAAGAGTAATATTCGTGAAAACTTTCGAGTTCACACATATTAAGGAGGGCATAGGTTCAACCCGGCAGGGTATCATGGAAACATATACCTCAAGCTTCAATAGTAAATACCACCAGCTCAAAAGCGGAGCATGGTTGGCAAAAAGGAAGGATACAATTTACCAAAGGCAATATGTATCGGAGAGGGAACTCACAAGGTGATTAATTATGAAGGACACTGACAGATAATAATCCAACAGTGGATATGGCGGTCCACAAGGGATCTGACGTGAGCACCAGTACTCAACTAGAGGAAGAAGAATGCAAGGAGATCAAATTATAGAAACAACTGACTAACTCAATTGTCAAATGCCAAGGAATTATGATTCCCAAAACAAGGGATCAGAAGCAATGCTCTGATCTAGGGGTGGATAAGTTGAATAGCCTTTAGGGTACAATCAACGGCAATTGGATTGGTCGAGGACCAATTCCAGTTAAAAGAATGGCAGCTCAGCCAGAAAGGTATCTTATAAGAATCAATGATGATTGCGGTTATTCGCAAACATATTGAGTCAACAGACCCAAAATGATAATGACAAGGAAGGTCATTACGACTACGAGACTTATGGGATTAACCACAATGTAAGCAAGCAGGAATTTCAAGAGCCAAGGGCTCCAGAGGATTCTCGGAAGCTCGAATTCTATTTTGAAGGCTTTTGTGAAACACATGAACAACTGGGGATGAGCGGATACTCGACAAGTGCGAGGATTTATAAGGGTTATTCATGTGACAAGAACTGCTAGGCAGTAGGCACAAAGTATTCTCGGAACAATAGAGAAAACTTCGGGGTATCTTGTAATATCAAGATCAATGGGGGATGACCATAGGAATGGCAAGTGTAAGTAGTTATCCATACGGACTTATCGGTGGTCAGGAATAGCAAAAGTGATGGGCACAAAGCCTCGAGAGAACATCGATAGTATCTTCGAATCTTCCGATTAGCGATTTATCATCTGAAGTGAGGGCTCTCCGGAGAAAGTACTTGCGAGAACCTAAAGTTAGTTTTGTTTTAGCAAATTCATTTAACCCGAAATAGAAGAGAGTTCGAATCCGAGTAAAGATCGAGGAGTAAAAGATCCTACTACCACCCAATGGCGGCGTGTGCCCATAAGACACACAGCCATGTTAGTAAAAGTTTTGCAATGTCTAGACTCGACTTGACCAAGGAGTGTGGAAGGGATTCCTACAGCGATCGGCTCGATACCAACTTGTGACGCCCTCGATTCAATCGTACACTAATCATGCACGCAAATGTATACGATCAAGATCAAGGACTCACGGAAGATATCACAACACAACTCTACAAATAAAATAAGTCATACAAGCATCATAATACAAGCCGGGGGCCTCGAGGGCTCGAATACAAGTGCTCGATCATAGGCGAGTCAGTGGAAGCAACAATATCTGAGTCCGGACATAAGTTAAACAAGGTGCCATAAGATGGCTAGCACAAACAGGGATCTGATCGAAGAGGAGCAGGCCTCTGCCAGGATCCTCCTAGGTCACTCCCGGTCGCCGCCGTGGGCTGCACATAGTAGTAGGCGCCTCGGAGTAGTAGTAAATCGTGGCGGTGGCGTCGCTCTGGGCTCCATCGTGCAGTTGCAGCAATCGAGTAGAGGTAGGGGAAAAGGGGAACAAGGCAACCGTGAGTACTCATCCAAAGTACTGCAAGCAAGGAGCTACACTACATATGCATGGATATATGTGTAAAGGCCATATCGATGGACTGAACTACGAGAATGCAAGAATAAGAGGGGATAGCTAGTCTTAACAAAGACTACGCTTCGGACACCTGTCTTGCATGATGAGAGGAGGACAACGAAGTCCTCCAAGTAACAACATATAGCAATAATCCTACCCGCAATCCCTCGCTCATAACCCCGAGCGAGAGCGACCACCGATTGTATCGGCACTTGGAAGGGTGTGTTTTATCAAGTATCCGGTTCTAGTTGTCATAAGCTCAAGGTACAACTCAAGTCGTCCTGTTATCAAGATCACGGCTATCCGAATAGATTAACTTCCTGCAGGGTGCACCATCTTACCCAAAGACGCTTGATCCCATTTGGCGGACACACTTTCTGGGTCATGCCCGCCGCGAAGATCAACACGTCGCAGCCCCACCTAGGCACAACAGAGAGGCCAACACGCCGTCTAAACCTAAGCGCGCAGGGTCAGGCCCATCGCCTGAAAGCACACACTGCACGTATGCGTCTGTGCCGAAGCGCAGACCTAGCCCATCAGCGTTCCAGTCCAATCCGGCGCCGCTCGTCACGACGACGTCTGAAGTATTTCGGTGATACCACGACGGGATACCCATAACTACTCCCGCGTAGATGGTTAGTGCGTATAAGCTCGTAGCCAACCCGGATCAAATACCAAGACCTCGTTAAGTGTGTTAAGTAACCGCGAACGCCGAACAGGCCAGCCCACCTCTCTCCTAGGCGGTCTCAACGCTGCCCTGCTCTCCGCCACAAAGTATCGATCGGGGCCGTCGGGAACATAGGCCCACCTCTACCGGGATGGAGCCACCGTCCTTTCAGCCCCATCTCCTAACAGTACCACATGTAATGTATAGTGTAAGGTATATAGTATATACCCGTGATCAACTCCCGAGTGATCACGGCCCGATAGTATAGCACGCAATGCAGACGGACAAGTATGAAGGGCCACAGATGAATGTACTAGCAGCCTATACTAAGCATATAGGTTTGCGATAAGGTAACAAATGAAGTTACAAGGTCGCTATGCAGCGGATAGGAGTATCGAAAAACAAGAACATGCTATGCTACTCTAATGCAAGCAGTGTAGATAAGAGTAAGCGATATCTGGTGATCAAGGGGGGCTTGCTGGTTGCTCGGGCAAGAGAGAGGGTCGTCGACACCGTAGTCGATCACGAGGGGGGTACCGCAGCGGTCTCTGGGTCACTAGGAAAAATAACGGAGGGGAACATAATAAATAACAGAGCAATCAAAGCATAACAAAGCGTAACAAGACAATACGCGGTGTTCGGTGTGCCCTAACGCGGTATGAGGTGATACTGGTTAAGGGGGGAAACACCCGGGAAGTTCTCCCGGTTCCGGACGTCTGTCAGACAGATGAACCGGAGAGGAAAGTTTGTAGGTTCGATAGGTTAGAGACGTGTGGTGGACGAACGGACTGCGTATCCGGATTCGTCTCGTCGTTCTGAGCAATTTTCATGTTGAAATTATTTTAATCCGAGTTACGGATTAAAAGATATGATTTTCTAAAGTATTTATTAATTTCGGGAATTTAATTAATTATTTAACTAATTTGGAAATGTATTTATGACATCAGCATGATGTCATGCTGACGTCATCGGTCAACAGGGTTGACTTGGTCAACCCTGACATGTGGGTCCCGCATGTCATTCACTCATATCTAGTTAACCTAATCAAAGTTAATTAACACTAGTTAATTAAGTTTAATTAGTTAATTAAGTTTAATTAGTGATTAAGTTTAAATAATCAGGTTTAATTAAACTTAATTAGTTAATTGAATTAATTAACCCGGATTAATTAACTTAAGTAATTACTTAATTAATTAATTATTAGTTTATTTATTTATTTATTTATTATTATATTTTTATTTTATTTTTATTTATTATTTATTTTTATTTTGAAAGCGTTATGGGGCGGGCCCTTTGGTGATGTGAGGAGGGGTTTTATTGAGCGTCTGGGCGCCGGTTCTGGCGCCACCAGGTTGTTCCAGAGCCGGTCAGTCTGGGCTAAGGGCGCCGCGCGGCCACGGAGAGCGAGGAGAGCAGCGCGCCGAGGTCACATGTGACAACCGCACGCCGGCGAGGCGAGGCCATGGCGGCGCCAGCGGAGCCGGGGGAAGAGGGCCTCGGCGTAGGCACGTCAAGAGGAAGGGGAAGGAGGGGCCTCAGGGGAAAGGCAGGTCGAGCAGCGGGCTCGGGGTGGAGGACGAGGTCGACGGCGGCGGCCGACGGTGGTACGGGTCGGGAGGTGACGGGCGGCCAGGGGGGAAGGCGCGCAGCGCGCGCCGAGGGCGGGCGCCGTGTCCTCGGCGCGCGCGGTTCGTGAGGTCCGTGAGGAGGGATGAAGACGGGCGGCGAGGACGACGCAGCGTCTGTGGTCCGCGACGGGCCGGGCGGCACCAAAGCGGTGGCGTCTGGCGTCGGGCGGCGGGGAAGCGCCGTCGGGCGCGTGGGGGTCGGCCCCGATCCGATCGGGGGGAAGAGGGGGAGACGAGGGAGGGGGGTTTGGCCGACGGGGGAAGGTGAGGCGGCCTTCGGGATCGGGCGGTGGCGTCGGTGGCGGGGCGGCACCGGGGTGGGAGTCGGTGAGGTGGGGAATCGGGGCGAGCGGCGGGGTCGGGACCTCGATCCCGACGGGGGGGAATGGGAGAGAGGGCGAGGGGGAGTGGGGGGATGGCGATAGGCTAGGGTTTCGGGGGGTGTGTGCTTGGCCTATAGGCCAGGGGGCTGCAGCGGGCTGGGCGGTGGGCGGCTGGTGAGCCATGGGTGGGCAGGTGGCCCAGGGGGCCTTCTCTTTTCTTTTTTGTTTGTTTTTCTTAATTTTTCCTTTTCCGTTTTACTTTTAGTTTTTCATTTATTTTAGCTTTAGTAAATTGCTAAAGTGGCACCTAAATAGATTTCACAAATTAAGCCACTGCCACAATAGTTTAACACTTATAACAAATTAGTTTTGAAAATTTTTATTATTTTTAAGCACTTAAATAATTGTATTTGCTACTGTTTTATTCATCTTAGAGTAATTAAACATTTTATAAAAGTGGGGTTTCACCACCATAAATACTTATGAATTATTTAGAACCACCCGAACACTTTAGTTTTAATATCTGAAAATTTTTATTGTTTGACTTTGTTTGAATTTGAATTTTGAATCGGATTCGAACTAACGCGAGATTTGTCAACAGTAGCCGAGGTGACGTGGCATCATTAGTGCGGATTACTGTAGCTTAATTACCCGGGCGTCACAATCTCTTGTAGGGGCCCTGAGCGAGGTGGCGACCACTGAAGAGCGGTGTCCGCTGACCGAAAGCAAAGTGATCATGAGCGCACCGAGCGAGAGAAGCAGGAGGCGCGGGTGGCGGTGGTGCGGCAAGAGCTCCGTGCTCGTGGAAAAACACGAGAGGTTGGAGCGTGACTCGAACTCGAGTCCGAGCTCGCCTCGGCTCTTGAGAGTGCCAAAGCCGCTAAGGCCTAAGCCCAAAAAGCCCTCCAAGAAATTGAATCATTAAAGAAGATAGCGGCGGTAAGGCATTCTTTATGCAAAGCAAGCATGTGAAAGTGAATTACCTATTACTTACCCGAATCACGGAGCTCTCTAGGAGCATTCGCAGATCTGCCTGTGGTGTATACGATCTTGCGCGTTCTACCGCGCCAAGGAGGGAGATCGACGGAGAAGGTGTTCGGTCTCGGTATCTTGAGGCCGAACATCCGTGCCCTGACCGACCAGTGAAGTGGCTGGTCGATCTCCTAAGGTCGCCGAACAGGCCATGAAGGGCCTCATAGTTCGGCCGTGGCCATTGGAAGCCATGCACAGGAGCTACTTGGGCTAGTCACGGCGGCTGGTGGGCGCCGGTCCATGGATTGAAGTCATCAAGCGCTCCGTCTGCATTGAAGGTGCCGTCGGGCCTTGCCCGTGCTAAAGTGCACCGAGGCAAGCTGGATGCGGAGAAGCTTGTGACGGACGGGCCACCGAAGGGCAAGGAGCATCGCAAGCCGAAATGTACTATGAGGCGTCTGAAGGGTGCCCGCCAGATAGCGGGTGAATGCTCCAAAGATGTAATTTTTAATAGACTCGCATTTGTTATCCTCAGACGCTGAAAACTTGTTCATATGCACTAAGCAACACTTTTGAATTTAAAATATTACCTTCATGCGGCCGTTTATCAAATTTGAGAGATGGCAAGTCGTTGGCTTTCACCCCCATGCCACAGTCTTTGGGGTGTTCGGATAAACTTGAGCGCTCTTGTTCCCATTCTTGGGTCCTTGAGGGAGGCGCTCAACGCAATGAACAAGGCAACCGGACTTATAGTGCTTGAACACTCTCCTTAGCCATAGAATTCTATAATTTAAATTTGGTGAAGCCCCTAGTATTCGAAGACCGAGTTGAGGCGCTATCCACGCCTTGGCGGACAATGTCGACTCCTCGCTCTAAGCGGCATAAGTCTTTAGGGACCGAAAAACCTCTCGAACAGCGACCGGCTCTCGCCCTATCATGACGGTCAGTTTAGCTTTCTCCACCGAGGTGCTCAACCCAGCTCAACAGGGCACAATCGCAGTGGTTCTCCCAGCTACCTTAGCCGATATAATGGAACATAAGGTACCAAAACATGGGAGCCGCCAAACCCAACTATTGACCCAAGACATGATTCGAGCCGATGCATATAATGCTATAAGTTCGGGTGCCGCACTTGTGAAAGTGTTCGGACTTATCACACCATACTTTTGGGGTACTTAAGCCCTCGGTGTATTGGCCGCACCAAAGTGTACGGGTGCAACATGTCATAAATGAACATATATATATATATATATATATATATATATATATATATATATATATATATATATATATATATAAAAGGAATGCAATAATAGACAAAAGCTATGTATTGTTTAAAAAGGTATCAGAGTGAAAGCGAGCGATACAAATAGTGTGATAAGCAAGGGATGGGACTATTTAACATGTCCTCCTCTAGGGGTAAGCTGCGGGATGGTATGTAAAACAGGTATAATGCTTGTAGTAGAGACCACTGGACACTCGGCGTAGCTTTACGCTTCCTGGCTGTTGCATCGTGAGTTCGACAATTCTAGTGCCGACGGGACTTACGAAAAGCGGAGTCCCGAAAGTAAGAAAAAGAAGAAAGAAAAGAATGACACAATCGGGGCCCACAGTGCGGTTTAGCGCGTGCAGGCGTGCGCAGTCGTCATGCCCCTCCCTTATGCCTATGGTATCTCCAGGCGTAGTTATGTACGCGTAATCTTGGCTTCAGCCATTCGCGAGGCTGGGGTTGGGGCGGATTACTCGCTGCGTGCTCGAATCATGCCAGGCGGTCTTGTTGTAGGTTACTCCGAGCGCGCATGACGGTGTCCGGACGTTTAATAGCCGGACTCAAGAATTGTTGTGAGAGGCTGCTTTGCACCTCCGTCACGAGTGCCGCCGTGTGCTCCTCCGTTCGAAGAGAGCGTTCGGTGTTTCCATTGACCGTGATTACTTCTCGAGGGCCTGGCATCTTGAGCTTGAGGTATGCGTAGTGCGGCACCGCATTGAACTTTGCAAATGCGGTTTGTCCAAGCAGTGCGTGATAGCCGCTGCGGAACAGGACTATGTCGAAGATTAACTCTTAACCGGAAGTTATCCGGGATCCAAGACCACTTCGAGTGTCTTGAGCCTGCACAATTGGCCTCTACACCTGGTATGGCGCCTTTAAAGGTCGTCTTTGTGGGTTTAATCCTTGAGGGGTCTATGCCCATTTTGCGCACTCTATCCTGATAAAGCAGGTTCAGGCTGCTGCCGCCGTCCATCAGGACTCTAGTGAGGTGAAATCCGTCGATGATTGGGTCAAGAACCAATGCGGTGAATCCGCCGTGGCGGATGCTAGTGGGTGGTCCTTCGATCGAAGGTGATCGGGCAGAGGACCATGGGTTGAACTTGGGCGACGGCTCCATCGCATATCGTCCCTTAGTGCATGCTTCGCTCCCTTACGGGTATGTGGGTTGCGTATATCATGTTCACCATCCGCACTTGTGGGGGAAGCCCTTCGTCCTCTATTGTTCGGGCGGTCGGTGCTCCTCCTCGTCATCGCTATGCAGCCCTTGTCATTGAGTTCGCATTTAACTTGCCTGCCTATTTGAAGACCCAACAATCCTGTTGGTGTGGTTGGCTGGTTTTCGGGGTGCCATGTATTTGGCATGAGCGATCGAGTATTCGCTCCAGATTGGGCGGGCCCTGAGTATTTCTTTTGAGCGGCTTTTTCCGCTGACGGGTTTAGAGCCTCTGAATCCGAATTGACTGCCGTATCTTCAGCATTATCGCCGTTAATCGGCGCTTGTGCTTGTTGCGGCGTGACCTGCCATTGCTGTCCTTGGTATCCGAACTACGGGTTTTTGGTGAAGTTGTTGCTCTGAGCTAGCCAGCTGTCCTCTCCGCGCAAAAGCGGGTCATGAGCGTTGTGAGGGCTGCCATGGATTTCGGCTTTTCCTGTCCTAGGTGCCGGGCAAGCCACTCGTCGCGGATGTTATGTTTAAAGGCTGCAAGGGCCTCTGCATCCGGACAGTCAACAATTTGATTTTTCTTGGTTAGGAACCGTGTCCAGAATTGTCTGGCCGATTCTTCTGGCTGCTGAATTATGTGGCTGAGGTCATCGGCGTCTGGTGGTCGCACGTATGTGCCCTGGAAGTTATCAAGGAATGCGGCTTCTAGGTCCTCCCAACAACCAATTGATTCTGCTGGCAAGCTGTTAAGCCAATGTCGAGCTGGTCCTTTAAGCTTGAGTGGGAGGTATTTGATGGCGTGTAGATCATCGCCGCGGGCCATGTGGATATGGAGGAGGTAGTCCTTGATCCAAACCGCAGGATCTGTTGTGCCATCGTATGATTCGATGTTTACGGGTTTGAAACCCTCGGGGATTTGATGATCCATCACTTAGATCATGAAGCATAGTGGGTGTCTTGGCGCCTCATATTGAGCTATATCACGACGCAGCTCAAATGAGCTTTGTCTCTCGTGTTCGCCCGGCGTAATTGTTGATCCAGCGTGACGGTTATCATCACGTGTCATGGGGCGCCCACGCGATCCGTAGATCGATCTTGTTTGCCTTGCCTTGTCCTCCAATATGTCTCGCAGGTCCAGCGCGTTTCCCGTGCCTTGGTACTTTTCGGCGGCGCCGAGTGCGGCTTGAATGGAGGCTCTAGAGGCCTCTCTGTTGCGACCACGGGGTGGCCGGTCGGCCGCATCATGCGCTGGTGATGTAGGTTTGGGTGCTGCTTCCTCTAATTGGGGTAGCAGCCTGTGTTTGGGGTATCTCTTGGAGGGGCGTTCGAGTTCATACTCTTCGGTTGCAAAGACTTCAGTCCATCTACAGCTAGCAGGTCTTGGTCAGCTCTAAGCTACTGCTGCTTTTTCTTGAGGCTGCTTGCCGTGACCATAATCCTGCGTTTGAAACGCTCCTGTTCGGCGGGATCCTCAGGCACGACAAATTCGTCGTCGTCGAGGCTTGCCTCATCTTCGGAGGGAGGCATATAATTATCGTCCTCCACCTCCATGTCTGCCGCTCTATCATGAGGGCTGGCTTCTCCCTCCTCCTGTGCTGAATCCTGCTGGAGGGGGTTGTCTTCGGCACTGTCCGGGGTGTTATTATCTCCCGTGCCGGAATCACCGTTTTTGCTATGGCGGGGTTTAGAGTGGCGCCGCTGACGCCGGCGCTTGGGCTGTTTCTTGGAGGGGTCATCCTCCGCTTTTCCATCGCCGTTCCCATCTTTCCGAGATAGTGCGGCGCGCTTGGCTGTGGCTCAAATCCGTCGAAGATCAAGTCTCCGCGGATGTTGGCCGTGTAGTTCAAACTCCTAAATCTGACCTGATGGCCAGGGGCGTAGCTTTCGATCTGCTCCAGATGGCCAAGTGAATTGGCCCGCAGTGCAAAGCCGCCGAATATGAAGATCTGTCCGGGGAGAAAAGTCTCACCCTGGACCGCGTCGTTGTTGATGATCGAAGGAGCAATCGGGCCTAAAGATGACGACACACAGGAACTCTCAATGAAAGCACCAATGTCGGTGTCAAAATCGGCGGATCTCGGGTAGGGGGTCCCGAACTGTGCGTCTAGGCGGATGGTAACAGGAGACAAGGGACACGATGTTTTTACCCCTTCGGGCCCTCTCGATGGAGGTAAAACCCTACTCCTGCTTGATTAATATTGATGATATGGGTAGTACAAGAGTAGATCTACCACGAGATCAGAGAGGCTAAACCCTAGAAGCTAGCCTATGGTATGATTGTTGTTCGTCCTACGGACTAAAACCCTCCGGTTTATATAGACACCGGATAGGGTTAAGGTTACACAGAGTCGGTTACAATGGTAGGAGATCTACATATCCGTATCGCCAAGCTTGCCTTCCACGCCAAGGAAAGTCCCATCCGGACATGGGACAAAGTCTTCAATCTTGTATCTTCATAGTCTAGGAGTCCGGCCAATGGTGATAGTTTGGCTATCCGGACACCCCCTAATCCAGGACTCCCTCAGTGCCCGGTAGTGGGTTCGATCTTACGGTGCTTGATCCCAATGACGGAAACGACACGTATGTATCATTGCTACTAAGGATAAAACGATGGGGTCTATCTCTACATAGATAGATCTTGTCTACATCATGTCATCGTTCTTATTGCATTACTCTGTTTTTCCATGAACTTAATACACTAGATGCATGCTGGATAGCGGTCAATGTGTGGAGTAATAGTAGTAGATGCAGGCAGGAGTTGGTCTACTCATATTGGACGTGATGCCTATGTAATGATCATTGCCTGGATATCTTCATAATTATTTGAGGTTCTATCAATTGCCCAACAGTAATTTGTTTACCCACCGTTTGCTATCTTTCTCGAGAGAAGCCACTAGTGAAATCTATGGCCCCCGGGTCTTCTTTCTCATATATTTGCTTTGTGATCTATTTTATTTGCACTTTTTACTCAGATCTATTAAACCAAAAATACAAAAATACTTTGCTGCACTTTATTTTATTTGCGATCTATTTATTCAATCTATTACAACTTTCTCCCGTCAACACGTCGTTTCTGGCGGCGTTACCCGAAAGGGATTGACAACCCCTTTAACATGTTGGGTTGTGAGGTGTTGTTATTTGTGTGTAGGGGTTGTTTGCGTTGTGTTGCTTGGTTCTCCTACTGGTTCGATAACCTTGGTTTCATATCTGAGGGAAATACATACCGCCACTGTGCCGCATCATCCCTTCCTCTTTGGGGAAATACCAACGTAGCTTCAAGTGACATCATAGTAGTATTTATAACCGAGTACTAATACGCTCCTAAGTGGGAAACCGTTTAGGTTTTGATTGATGTGAACAGGTTTGCAATTTGGAATGTGAAGGGACGCAGACTCAAAATTTATTGATGGTTCTATAATTTCTAAGTGCGGCACTATTCCCGGACAGCGTAACGTGGGCACGCTTTCTCGGTCGCATGCGTGTCGTTTCTGTTCTGTTGCCTAATCGCAAACAGTTAATTCTTCTGAAGCGTATGCCCTCAATCGTACATTGTCAAAAAGTAATGTGGTAGACCTTCTTTAACATGTGTTAAAAAACAAAAAAAAATCAAAACAAGGACCTTGAGGTTAATTCCACTGATGGGATGTGTCATAAATGTCCTTAATGGACATTTAAGAAACATCCCATCAGTGGGATTAACATCAACACAACTTCCCATCCGGTCACCCATCTCATGCCTACTCCAGCCTGAGCACAGTTAACTTGAGAGTTCACTTTGATGAGATATTGGTGGAACAACTAGTCCTTGCTGATATAGGATGCCCTCTTCGCATCCTTATGGCATACCCGGATGACCGCCTGTCGCCCAATGCCCAATAAATGTTGTGTAGACAGAGCATATCACATACGTCTTATTAGAATCAATCGTCTGTGTTATTATCGGTCTTTGCACACATTTCTAATTACAGACATGTTTGTCGCGTATCACACACATCTTGATATATTGAACCGTTTTTGTTCTCTTGTCTCAACGCAAACAGTTCATTCGAGTGAATCGCATGCCGTATATTGCACACACCTTGATCTGTCTGACCGTTTCTTTTGTGTTGCCTAATCACAACAGTTCATCTGAGTGAACCGTAAGTCGTATATCGCACACGCCTTCATCTGGCTGCCCGTTTCTTTTGTATTGCCACATCGCAAACAGTTAATTGAACTAAACCGTATGCCTAGCATCGCACACGCAACTATAATCTGAACCGGGTTTGATACTGAAGGAAATATGCCCTAGAGGCAATAATAAAGTTGTTATTTATATTTCCTTATATCATGATAAATGTTTATTATTCATGCTAGAATTGTATTAACGGAAACTTAGTACATGTGTGAATACATAGACAAACAGTGTCACTAGTATGCCTCTACTTGACTAGCTCGTTGAATCAAAGATGGTTAAGTTTCCTAGCCATAGACATGAGTTGTCATTTGATTAACGGAATCACATCATTAGAGAATGATATGATTGACTTGACCCATTCCGTTAGCTTAGCACTTGATCGTTTAGTATTTTGCTATTGCTTTCTTCATGACTTATACATGTTCCTATGACTATGAGATTATGCAACTTCCGAATACCGGAGGAACACTTTGTGTGCTACCAAACGTCTGGCGAATCGGGTGATTATAAAGGTGCTCTCTGGTGTCTCCGATGGTACTTGTTGAGTTGGCATAGATCAAGATTAGGATTTGTCACTCCGATTGTCGGAGAGGTATCTCTGGGCCCTCTCGGTAATGCACATCACTATAAGCCTTGCAAGCAATGTGACTAATGAGTTAGTTACGGGATGATGCATTATAGAACGAGTAAAGAGACTTGCTGGTAACGAGATTGAACTAGGTATTGAGATACCGACGATCGAAACTCGGGCAAGTAACATACCGATGACAAAGGGAACAATGTATGTTGTTATGCGGTTTGACCGATAAAGATCTTCGTAGAATATGTAGGAACCAATATGAGCATCCAGGTTCCACTATTGGTTATTGACCGTAGACGTGTCTCGGTCATGTCTACATAGTTCTCGAACCCGTAGGGTCCGCACGCTTAACATTCGGTGACGATCGGTAATATGAGTTTATGTGTTTTGATGTACCGAAGGTAGTTTGGAGTCCCGGATATGATCATGGACATGACGAGGAGTCTCGAAATGGTCGAGACATAAAGATAGATATATTGGATGACTATGGTTGGACGTCGGAAGGGTTCCGAGAGAGTTTGGACGAATACCGGAGTACCGGGGGGTTACCAGAACCCCCCGGGGAGTATAATGGGCCTCATGGGCCTTGGTGGAGAGAGGAAAGGGTGGCCAGGGCAAGCCGCGTGCCCCCTCCCCCTCTAGTCCGAATTGGACTAGGAAGGGGGGCGGCGCCCCCCTTTTTCCTTCCCCCTCTCTCCTCCTTCCTTCCCTCCTTCTCCTACTCGTGGAAGGGGTGGAATCCTACTCCCGGTGGGAGTAGGACTCCCCTTGGGGCGCTCCTAGGAGGTTGGCCTCCTCCCCCTCCTCCACTCATTTATATACGGGGGAGGGGGGCACCCCATAGACACAAGTTGATCATTGATCTCTTAGCCGTGTGCGGTGCCCGCCTCCACCATAATCCACCTCGGTCATATCGTAGCGGTGATTAGGCGAAGCCCTGCGTTGGTAGCTTCATCATCACCGTCATCACGCCGTCCTACTGACGGAACTCTCCCTCGAAGCTCTACTGGATCGTGAGTTCGTGGGACGTCACCGAGATGAACATGTGCAGATCGCAGAGGTGTCGTACGTCCGGTACTAGGATCGGTCGATCGTGAAGACGTACGACTACATCAACCGTGTTGTCATAACGCTTCCTCTTACGGCCTACAAGGGTATGTGGACGACACTCTCCCCTCTTGTTGCTATGCATCACCATGATCTTGCGTGTGCGTAGGAATTTTTTTGAAATTACTACATTCCCCAACAGTGGAATCCGAGCCAGGTTTATGCGTAGATGTTATATGCACGAGTAGAACACAAAGAGTTGTGGGCGATAATAGTCATACTACTTACCAGCATGTCATACTTTGATTCGGCGGTATTGTTGGATGAAGCGGCCCGGACCGACTTTATGCATACGCTTACGCGAGACTGGTTCTATCGACGTGCTTTGCACATAGGTGGCTGGCGGGTGTCAGTTTCTCCAACTTTAGCTGAATCGGGTGTGACTACGCCCGGTGCTTGTTGAAGGTTAAAACAGCACATACTTGACAAAAAATCGTTGTGGTTTTGATGCGTAGGTAAGAACGGTTCTTGCTCAACCCGTAGCAGCCACGTAAAACTTGCAACAACAAAGTAGAGGACGTCTAACTTGTTTTTGCAGGGAATGTTGTGATGTGATATGGTCAAGACGTGATGAGATATAAATTGTTGTATGAGATGATCATGTTTTGTTAAAGTTATCGGCAACTGGCAGGAGCCTTATGGTTGTCTCTTTATTTCATAAGATGCAAGTGCCACGTAATTGCTTTACTTCATCGCTATGCGATAGCAATAGTTGCAAAAGCAGTAGCTGGTGAGACGACCATGTGACGACACGTTGATAAAAGTTCAAGATGATGGAGATCATGGTGTCATACCGGTAACAATGGACATCATGACAGTACTTTGGAGATGGAGATCAAAAGCACAAGATGATGATGGCCATATCATGTGACATATTTTGATTGCATGTGATGTTTATATTTTATACATATTATTTTGCTTAGTTCGGCTGTAGCTTTATAAGATGATCCCTTACTAAAATTTCAAGCTATAAGTGTTCTCCCTGAGTATGCACTGTTGCGACAGTTCTTCGTGCTGAGACACCACGTGATGATCGGGTGTGATAAGCTCTACGTTCATATACAACGGGTGCAAGCCAGTTTTGCACACGCAGAATACTCGGGTTAAACTTGACGAGCCTAGCATATGCAGATATGGCCTCGGAACACTGACACCTAAAGGTCGAACGTGAGTCATATTTAAAACAAAAAAGAGGCTAGCCAACTCACCTCCAGGAGGCTCCCTCGATTTGCATCTTCGTTGGCCGTTGGATCTGTTTTCTGGCGCGTTTTTTCCATTGGATCTTCACAACGGTTAAAACCAATGTTCACCTCACGGTCGTTTTCATTGTCCAATGACGGGTGGGCTCGCACGGCGCGCTGGTTGGCTGGGTTGCGTGCTTTCACGTGCATGGCGTTTTTGCCCAATCCACACCGCACGCTCCGCACCCAATCCCCCGTCTCCCCAGGCCCCAGCCCCCACCGGACAAACCCTAGCCTCACATCCCGCACTCCTCCCTCCTCCTCCTTCCTCGTTAGCCGACGCCGCCGCCGTTCTGCCTCCCTCCTTTCTGTCCTACAACCATGCCGTCGGGAGGAAGCCGCCGCCCGTGGCGCCATACCGCTGCTGGGGTGCTGCGCACGCTTCGTTCCCCACAGCCCCTCCCTCATCCTCGGTCGTCACCGCCATGCACTCACTACCCCTCCACCACTGCTTGCTTGGGTGAATCTGCATTGGTGGGTGGGAGCTCGAGCTAGAGGCCGAGATGGGGAAGGTCAAAAGGAGACCGGATGGAGGTGCTCGAGGCCGAGGAAGCTGGAGATGGTGAGATCCCTCTCCCCATATCTATTCTCTTAGTTTTTCCTCTTCAAACCTTCATTGATGGTCTCTCTCCCTCAGCACAACTAGCTTCACTGGCCATCCGGTGGTTGGAGTACGGGGCAATGCTCCAGTTGTGATGGGGTGGAGTTGCGCAGGAGGGGAAGGAGGCTCGCGACAGGGAGCCGTGCCAGGGAGGAGGCAAGGCCTATGTTGCCCCGTGTTTTTTCTCTTCGCATTTTTCTCCTACCATGCATTTGTTTGTTGCCAGAGTGGATCCATGCCACCAAATTCTTGGATAAATAATGAGTGCCAAGATATGTATGCTAAAATGTGAGTTCATTATTTGGAAAAAATATAATCATTATATATGTATTGCCAACAATTTTTATGTTTGAAGCAACCAATTTTGTGAAAAGAGTAGAGAGAAAGATACATGTGCAATTTCCTTGATGTTACAGCAGATGGATACTCGATCTTTAAACATAAGCACAGATAAATAGGTAAAAATTTGGGGAAAGACCAATGAAATAACCCTGTAATTAACCTTATTCAGTTTATGAACATATATGTATGCTACAGAGCATGAAATTGGGAAAATACAAATATGATTGGTGGTTGGTTCACCATTCAAAAATTTGATCCACCAATTGTGTCTCAGTGATTTCTACTTGAACTAAAACCACGCCACTAATTTTGGAATGATGGAGTACTTATTTGTTGTGTATTTGATGGTTTGATATAAAAAACATGAAGGTTAAATCGGGCATGGTTTTGATATAACTTGTTACAAGATATTACATCGGCTTTCTGGTTTGGAAATACTTATAATCGTTTTCTTCTTGTCAAGGAGATGTTCATGTCTAGCTAGGTTCCTATAAAGGGGATTTTTTTTTCTTTCAGTTCACCAGATGCTGAGATCTAGCTAGGCTTCCATGTAGAAATTTTGTTGTATTTGAAAGTTTGTTGGGTGCCTCGGCTAAGTTTCTGCAAAGTGGATTTTTGTTTGTTACTGCCCAGGAGATGCTCTCGGATCTAGCTATATTCCTAGAAGTTTTTTTGTTGGCTTTCTTGGTTTTTTTGGTACCTTGATCTTTCCTCGTCGATAAGGAATAAATTTGTCCTGGAGTTCCTTTCCTCTTTATAGAGGAGTCTTTTATTCCTTTGCTTGATCTGGCGCCTGGCATGGGCATCCGTTTCAAGTTGGGACGGCATACAATCCATGCAAGTGTATGTAGTTGTTGTATGTATGGCAGATACATCATCTTGCCAATTAGTCCCCACTAAAATTAATTTATCTCTCCACCTTTTTGGCTCATGGATATCGATGCGAGTACTATAGGTAAATAACTGCTAGAGATTACCACCCTCGAGTAGGTTTCTCTAAACAGACAATATATGACGGTATTTCTACTACTGCAGGTTTTTCCATGGTTGTATATGGCATATTGGCGTTATCAGGAGTTGTGGTTCTGGATTTGTTCGCTGCTCTATAGATCTATTATTTGAAGAACTGATGATATACAATGAGTTATCTTGCACCATTATTTGGCCTTTCAAGCGCTTGATTTCAATTTTTTAATGTATTCAAAGTGTCCCTACTTCCTAACAAGCCACCCATTTGTCATGTGTATGTGTTGTCATCACAAAGTTGTTTTCTGCCCACCCGAAAAGCGCTCACCCAGCCAATCACGTGGAGGTGTGCTTTGCATTATTATCTTTAATTGAAGTTTTGTTGTGTTGTCATCATATTCAAAAGTATAGTTCTTTACTTGCAGCATCTTGAAGTGAGAAATATTTTGATGCTTATTTCCTGATGATTTAAGAAGTTTCGTGCACTACCAAACTTAATTTGAAAACACTAGCTTGTTTTGTAGGAATTGTCTTTCTTTGCTTCGAACTTGTGATTTATGGCTGATGTCAACTCCATCTTTTTAGGTGCTTGTCAAGTATGGGTGGAAAGCTTGGCAATTCGTTTTTATCTCTATGATCTCCTCATGACCACAACCATAGTGCAGGATGCTGCTGCCCAAGTTGTCGTTTATCTTTGGGTATTCCTTAATGTTGGGGCTACTACATATCCAGATCACTAGATGATACAAAGGTGTCTTCCCTTCCTTTGTTTATATTCCTTTATGTTGGGGCTGGTGTTAGGTTCCACCGGATCAAATTTTAGCTGTTGTTTCTTATGTTCTAGAGAAGCTAGAGGAGTAATTAGTGTTCTCTGTTTTTCTAATGAGTGTATGTGTGGAACTATGGATGCATACAAATAGTAAAGGAGCAATTAACTTTCTCTCTTTTTTGCAAGTATATGTGGATGCGCATAAAGTGTTGGCTGTCTGCTTATATCAAGTATGGTCTGATATTTTGGTCATATCAGCCCCAGTATTGAGCATACCGACTGATATTCTGGTCATATCAGCCCCAATATTGAGCATACCAGCTGATATTCTGGTCATATCACACTTTCTACAGTCTACACCAAATCTGCGAGCACGATATCTGATATTTGAATCTTGAAATTACCATTAGAAAGGCAAAGAGATCTTGTAGAAAAATAGGTTACATGCTCAGGTATATCATATATGGAGAAAAGGCACCTATCAGCTGTATTGGTTCTTTCGTATTTTTGTGCAGTCCTTCTATTAATTTTTCTAACTTTCTGGATTTATATTTGAGCAAGATAAATATATTCCATCTCTATCCCAGTACAGAATTGAAGCTTCATCAAATCTATCTGGGCGTTCATTGCGTAATACAATGTTGAGATTGAGAACATTTTCAGAGGGGAACTTAAGGTATCACCTAATGATATAATATTAGTCACTATCTGTTGATTGGTAAATTTTGCTTTAGTATACACCCCTTCGGGATATGGCTTTCAATTCTATACTTTTCTTTGATTATCAGTATTGCTACAAGCATAATAATCATTTTTATTGCAAAGTACGTACTACATTAGACAAATCAGCATGTTTTCCCATAGAAATACATGTGGCGCGAAAGCAGCGACAGTCATGTTTGAAAGCGTGTATTATAAGAGTATGTATCTTAGTTATTTTGGCGGTTTGAAAGCGTGTAATATAAGAGTTTGTATCTTAGTTATTTTGGCATCGCCATCCTTTACATTATAGGTTGTTTTGCATAACAAACAATGAGGTCTACATATGTAGATTTGCAAGTTAAATTCACCACACCTTTGAAACCCGTAGTTGTTTACTATTCTATTAAATCTTTAAACTTTGTGCTTCATTCCTTTAATTTCAGAACTAGGAGGGTGCAGATAAGTAAGAGTTGTTGGCAGCAGCAACCTACACATGTGGAAACAGTGGCTATGGCGGTTCAAAGGGAAGTTGTGGCTGCTAGACAGCAACTCACAACTTAGTGGCGGCTCAAAGGACATATAATCTATTTCTTCTTTTAGCTATCTACTATCATATTATGACTCGGTGCTAGCTGAAGCTTCTATTTTCTCGCCTTTTGTGGTGGCGATTATTCCTTGGACTGCAGTAATTCCATTTGTAAGTGTCATGTGCTGCAACCATCTTTATCTTTAGCCCCTGCACTTCAGTATCAAATTCGTGTGTAAGTGTAGGTTTTCTACTTGCTCCCTGAACATTCCATTGTTTTTCATGTGCAATTTTTTTATCACCGGCTTCAACATAGTTAATTAGCATGCGAGAGGCTCAACTGTAGCTTTTTGCAATGCTAGAAGGCCACATTCAGTACTAAAAATCTAGACTGTTCTTTCCACTCTGTAACAACTTCTATGCTTGCGCCACCATGATATCATTACAACATTTCCCTGTAAAATTTTATTAGTTACACGTAAACTGAATTGATTTACCAGTAAAAATCTGTACAACTCATTTCAGTCGATAGTAATGTAGAATTACCAGGATATGTCATGTATGTGCTCTGCGTCGTAGCATGTTGCAAAAATTACAATAAGAGATAGATTGTATGCACTATGGCTAGCAGTAACATTTTTTGACTTGTACATCATTCGATCTATCTATTTCTACAGGCTATTCCCCATGTTGCAACCTTTTCCCGTAGAATCAAAAGGAATTAGATGGAAGAAATTGCAGGAGGTATACTTCATGTTCCATTAGTCTTACTTTCGGAGGCATGTCTATAGTCTTAGTATTGGAGGTGTGTCAATAGTATTATCAATTTTGGAGACTTGTCTATATTAATCTTATTTTTTGGATTATGTTTCTTTCCATCTGCATCCTCTTCATAATGGATTAGGTTACTTTGTTATTGCCATGTGATACTTTTTCTTATTACTGTGATCGTCAGTGCTCTTAACATTGGTTGTTCTTGCTTTACGGTTGCCTTCTCAGCGCACTATTATTAGTTCTAATACATTAACTATAATATGCTCGATTGACCATATTAATTATATATTTCACTTCACCGGGGCTATTGGTGGAAGTGTTGGTTAAAATATTTTGGTGGCGGTGTATAAAATTAATTGTTATTCACCATTATTAAGTGCGCTTTTGAGCTTTGAGTAGACAATTGTGGTCTTAATTACTTTAAAGGATCGTTAACATATCACTGTCGCTTTCCATGTTCAGTTATTCACACTATATTATTGCTTGGTTCTGATAGCTTGCTATTATTAGAGAAGGAATGGTATTCTCGGCTGACATTCAAAAGCAGTCAAGATGGTGAAGTTTAGAACGGAGGAGCTCCGCGGAATTATGGATAAAAAATATCCATAACATGTCTGTCATTGCTCATGTCGACCATGGTATGTGACGGAGCAGTGACAGTTGTCTCTAATTGTCAAGTTTATACGGTAGAATCTTCTTGATTGATGATTTTATAGCCTTCTCTTAGTTGTACTGTATTAATTCTTAAAACTGGATCATTTAAAATTAGTTAGATTTAATGAGTTGTTTTGCTGTTTTCAAATAAGTAGTTTAAGCCCTTATTGTGTCCCGGAGCTTATTCTTTTTGCCTTTTTATGATTGATATATGCTCTAACAAGCTTAAATGTAACTATTGGCATATAATCTCATGGCTCAAAATCTTAGTTGTTGAATGTATTAAAATTTATAAGATCTGGATTTTGCACTATATTTCATCCTGCAATATTCCCAGCAACTGAATATTAAGAGCACCGACGATCCCAGGTTGTACATTCGGGAAATGCTTTTATCTTGCAGGCCAGTTTTACATTTACTTCTTCGATAAGGAGATGACCATGAACAGAGTATCATGGTATTTGCCTTGGCATTACTGATGTCGTGTTCAGATTACTGAAAGAAGGATTGGTAGCCGCAAAGGAGTGAAGGGTAGAAAATATGTCCATTGTCATTGAATTGGTGGGATTGTCCCCAAGTTAGTGATGCAGTGTTTCTATTTTAGACCAAGAAGCCAAATCATGTTGTTCATTGTAAATCTTGAAAAACTTGTTTATTGTCACTTCTATATCTGTTGTAAACGTTTGTTCATGATGTGGTACTTGTCAACCTTGGTTTGCCCTTCCTTTTCAAGTTTTCCTTAAATTTCAGCAGACCAACAAGTCCTTGTTTCTTCAATTGGTTTCTCATTTCATGTTTGCACTTGTATTATAGTAGAACAACATGTCATAAACATGGCGTTCGGCATTGTTTGTCCAGTTCCCTTCAAGAAAGAAGAGATGGCTATAGAGAGTGGCTCCATCACTGAAGAGATGAAAAATGTTGTGCAAGGCATTGTTTGTTAAGCTCCTTTAAAAAAATAAAGTAATTATGGTGCATCTAGCATATAATGGGGTTGTGAAGGACAAAACGCTATGGATTCAGAGGAGTGGGAGGGCATAGTTTACTAACAACGTATGGAGGACAAAGTGTGATCTGGATTTCTAAGTTTCAGCTCGTAGCAGAATTGTATGGAGAGAATGCCTGCATTTTGAAAACCCTATTACATAGTTTGAGGCTATGTTTCTTCCAATTTTCATTATTGAAAAGATCCTTATTATTGCCAAATTGTCAATTATTTTCAAATAGCTCTTTGTTTGAAATGGGACTTTGCGCCATCTGGCGCAACGGGTAATGTTATTATACATCTTATTATTGACAGCAAGCATCCATCATTTTTTATTAAGGCCCCCCGGTTTAAATTTGTTACCACATGCACTTGTCTACAACTAAATCAACTAAACCATGGATTTCCTTTCCAACGTGCACATGGATTCGGCGGGTCTTTGGCCATATGTCCTTGCAAATAAAACTATTTTCATCGACAACATGGCTTTAGCGGGTCTCTGCGCCATTTGGCGCAACGGGTTCTCTTGAATAATGAGTTACTCCCTCAATTTTACAATAGAGATAATTTGTCAAAATTGTGTTTTTGTAATGTTTGTGGTCTTCTCTTTTCTTTTTCTTGATTTGTATTGTATATGCTACTCGCATATTTGAACATGCATAGGGTCTCTTAGTCTTTAACCCTGACTATAAAAATCCATTGATGGAAGCTGGGGAGGGCCGAGATGAACACCCGGCTCCCTGGGTCTAAGCCATCGAGATGGTAGAGACGACGTTTCCATGTCACCTACTCCAGCAGCCGGACAAGGCATATACAAACCATGGATCCTTGCTCCCCAGGCCGCATAATGATCACAGTGATGTCTACGACCTCCTCCTAGATGTATTAATCTTAATCTCATGTTTGGTTTTCTTCCCTTTTCTCCTCTAATGATGTAATTTCTTTTACTAAGATAACACCATCTTTGTTGTAATGCCTTATTTGATGTAAGATCCCTTTTCTACTTTGAATGAATTTACTGCATATATTTCTTATTTAGTTTAGTTCATCATTCAGAGACGGTGGAATATTTTTGTCCTTCACAGGTTAAATGAGCATTGCGTAGTCCTTCACAGGTTAAATGAGCATTGTGTAAAAGTATGTCTAAGTTCTCTTTCTTCAAGTGCTTCAAGTAACTGAAATTGTTTATTTCGAATTTAATACCTTTTAATAATAATCATAATGAGAGAGGGGTATGCTTTTCTCTCTCTCTCTGGGCAAGTATTACTTTAGAAAACATGTACTAAGAAATAAAAACTCTGGAAATGTGTTTGAATCGCACAAAAAAAGTTTGTAGTTCTTATTCATACTTGAAACACGTGAGGCTCTGCAACCATGTGTTTTTTTCAAGGCACATATGGGTTTAGCAGACCACAACTAAACCACCGACTGTACATACATGGCCTGTCCTTAGTAAAGGAAACTATTTTCATCGCGAACATGGCTTTAGTTGAAGGTTCTTGCAGCATGAAACTATTTTCATCGACAACATGTTTTCAGCAGGTCTCTGCGCCATTTGGCACAACGGGTCAACTAGTAGTAGATATGATCAACATAGTGATGTTCACCATTGAAAATTACTCCATCTCACGTGATGATCGGACATGGTTTAGTTGATATGGATCGCGTGATCACTTAGATGATTAGAGGAATGTCTATCTAAGTGGGATTCTTAAGTAATATGATTAATTTAACTTTAATTTATCATGAACTTAGTCCTGATAGTATTTGCATAACTATGTTGTAGATCAATAGCTCGCGATGTAGCTCCCCGTTTATTTTTGATATGTTCCTAGAGAAAAATAAGTTGAAAGATGATAGTAGCAATGATGCGGACTTGGTCCGTGATCTGACGATCATCCTCATTGCTACACAGAAGAATTATGTCCTTGATGCACCGCTAGGTGACGGACCTATTGCAGGAGCAGATGCAGATGTTATGAATGTTTGACAAAGCTCGGTATGATGACTACTTAATAGTTTAGTGCACCATGCTTTACGGCTTAGAACCGGGACTTCAAAACTGTTTTGAAATGTCATGGAGCATATGAGATGTTCCAAGAGCTGAAATTGGTATTTCAGACTCATGCCCGAGTCGAGAGGTATGAGACCTCTGGCAAGTACTTTGCCTAAAAGATGGAGGAGAATAGCTCAACCAGTAAGCATGTGCTCAGAATGTCTGAGTACTACAATCGCTTGAATCAAGTGGGAGTTAATCTTCCAGATAAGATAGTGATTGACAGAGTTCTCTAGTCACTATCACCAAGTTACTGGAACTTCGTGATGAACTATAATATGCAAGGGATGACGAAAACGATTCCCCGAGCTATTCGCGATGCTGAAATCAGTGAAGGTAGAAATCAAGAAAGAGCATCAAGTGTTGATGGTTAACAAGACCACTAGTTTCAAGAAAAGGGCAAAGGGATAGAAAGGGAACTTCAAGAAGAATGACAAGCACGTTTTCACTCCCATGAAGAAACCCAAGCTAGACTTAAGCCTAAAACTGAGTGATTCTACTGCAAGGATTAATCACTGGAAGCGGAACTACCCCAAATAATTGGCGGATAAGAAGGATGGCAAAGTAAACAAAAGTATTTGATATACATGTTATTGATGTGTACTTTACTAGTGTTTATAGCAACCCATCGGTATTTGATACTGGTTTTGTTGCTAAGAGTAGTAACTTGAAACAGGAGTTGCAAAATGAACAGAGACTAGTTAAGGGCGAGGTGAGTTCGTGGGACATCACCGAGCTGAACGTGTGCAGATCGCGGAGGTGTCGTACGTTCGATACTAGGATCGGTCGATCGTGAAGACGTATGACTACATCAATCGCGTTGTCATAACGCTTCCGCTTACGGTCTACGAGGGTACATGGACGACACTCTCCCCTCTTGTTGCAATGCATCACCATGATCTTGCGTGTGCGTAGGAATTTTTTTGAAATTACTACATTCCCCAACAGGTACATCCTCCATCGCAAACGTTTTGCACCTTTTTTGACGGTTTTTTACACCACGGTTTGCGATTAATGCATCGCACACAGTTTCGTCGAAGGGTCTCTGATTGTAGTGTCGCGTTGGCAGCAACCTGCAGTAGTGTGGAGAATCATCGTAACAAGAAAATAAAGTTTCTACGATCTGATCGCGGAGGCGAATATTTGAATTACGAGTTTGGCCTTCATTTAAAACAATGTGGAATAGTTTCACAACTCACGCCACCTGGAACACCACAGCGTAATGGTATGTCTGAATGTCGTAACCATACTTTATTAGATATGGTGCGATCTATGTTGTCTCTTACCGATTTACCACTACCATTTTGGTGTTATGCATTAGAGACAGCTGCATTCACGTTAAATAGGGCACCGTCTAAATCTGTTGAGACCACACCGTATGAACTATGGTTTGCCAAGAAACCTAAGTTGTCGTTTCTTAAAGTTTGGGGTTGCGACACTTATGTCAAAAGGCTTCAGCCTGATAAGCTTGAACCCAAATCGGAGAAGTGCGTCTTCATATGATACCCTAAGGAAACAATTGGGTACACCTTCTACCACAGATCCGAAGGCAAGACCTTTGCTGCCAAGAATGGTAACTTTCTAGAGGAGTTTCTCTCGAAAGAAGTGAGTGGGAGGAAAGTAGAACTTGATGAGGTAATTGTACCTTCTCTCGAATTGGAAAGTAGCACATCAGTGAAATCCGTTCCCGTGATGCCTACACCAACTAGAGAGGAAGCTAATGATGATGATCATGAAACTTCGGATCAAGCTACTACTGGACCTCGTAGGTTGAACAGAGCATGTTCCACACTAGAGTGGTACGATAATCCTGTCCTGGAAGTCATGTTATAAGACCATGGCGAACCTACGAACTATGAAGAAGCTATGATGAGCACAAATTCCGACAGATGGCTTGACGCCATGAAATCTGAGATAGGATCCATGTATGAGAACAAAGTGTGGACTTTGGTGGACTTGCCCAATGATCGGCAAGCCATTGAGAATAAATGGATCTTCAAGAGGAAAACGGACACTGATGGTAGTGTTACTATCTAAAAAGCTCGACTTATCGCAAAAGGTTTTCGACAAGTTCAAGGAGTTGGCTACGATGAGACTTTCTCATTCGTAGCGATGTTTAAGTCAGTCCGAATCATGTTCCCAATTGCCACATTTTATGAAATCTGGCAAATGGATGTCAAAAATGCAATTCTTGATGGACTTCTTAAAGAAGAGTTGTATATGAAGCAACCAAATTTTTTTGTCAATCCTAAAGGTACTAACAAAGTGTGCAAACTCCAGCGAATCATCTATGGATTGGTGCAAGAATCTCGGAGTTGGAATATACGCTTTGATAAGGTGATCAAAGCATTTGGTTTTATACAGACTCATGTTGAAGCCTGTATTTACAAGAAAGTGAGAGGGAGCTCTGTAGCATTTCTGATATTATATGTGGATGACATATTATTGATTGGAAATGATATAGAATTTCTGGATAGCATAAAAGGATACTTGAATAAGAATTTTTCAATAAAAGACCTCGGTGAAGCTACTTACTTATTGGGCATCAAGATCTATAGAGATAGATCAAGATGCTTAATAGAACTTTCACAAAGCACATACCTTGGCAATTGTTTTGAAGAAGTTCAAAATAGATCAGTCAAAGAAAGGGTTCTTGTCTGTGTTGCAAGGTGTGAAGTTGAGTAAGACTCAAAACCCGACCCCATCAGAAGATAGAGAGAGAATGAAAGGCATTCCATATGCCTCAGACATAGGTTCTATAAAGTATGCCATGCTATGTACCAGACCTATTGTATACCTTGCCATGAGTTTGGCAAGGGGGTACAATAGTGATCTAGGAGTAGATCACCGGCCAGCGGTCAAAATTATCCTTAGAGAACTAAGGAAATATTTCTCGGCTATGGAGGTGATAAAGAGCTCGTCGTAAAGAGTTACATCGATGCAAGATTTGACACGGAACTGAATGACTCTGAGTCTCGATCTGGATAAATATTAAGTGGTAGCAATTAGCTAGAGTAGCTCCATGCAGAGCATTGTAGACATAGAAATTTGCAAAATACATACAGATCTGAATGTGACAGACCCGTTGACTAAGCCTCTGTCACAAGCAAAACATGATCACACCTTAGTACTCTTTGGGTGTTAATCACATGGCGATGTGAACTAGATTATTGACTCTAGTAAACTCTTTGGGTGTTAGTCACATGGCGATGTGAACTATGGGTGTTAGTCACATAGCGATGTGAACTAGATTACTGACTCTAGTGCAAGTGGGAGACTGAAGGAAATATGCCCTAGAGGAAATAATAAAGTTGTTATTTTATATTCCTTATCCATGATAAATGTTTATTATTCATGCTAGAATTGTATTAACCAGAAATTTGATACATGTGTGGATACATAGACAAAACACCGTGTCCCTAGTAAGCCTCTACTAGGCTAGCTCGTTAATCAAAGATGGTTAAGTTTCCTAACCATAGACATGTGTTGTCATTTGATGAACGGGATCACATCATTAGGAGAATGATGTGATGGACAAGACCCATCCATTAGCTTAGCATATTGATCGTTTAGTTTTATTGCTATTGCTTTCTTCATGTCAAATACATATTCCTTCGACTATGAGATTATGCAACTCCCGGATACCGGAGAAATACCTTTGGGTGATTATAAAGATGCTCTATAGGTATCTCTGAAGGTGTTTGTTGGGTTGGCATAGATCGAGATTAGGATTTGTCACTCCGAGTATCAGAGAGGTATCTCTGGGCCCTCTCGGTAATACACATCATAAGAAGTCTTGCAAGCAAAGCAACTAATGAGTTAGTTACAGGATGATGTATTAT
The DNA here is from genome assembly GCA_021605205.1 of Aegilops longissima. Lineage (NCBI taxonomy): Eukaryota > Viridiplantae > Streptophyta > Magnoliopsida > Poales > Poaceae > Aegilops > Aegilops longissima. Next base: position 48,540,493 of record CM038679.1, read on the forward strand.
GGAACGAGTAAAGAGACTTGCTGGTTACGAGATTGAACTAAGTATGTGGATACCGATCGTATCTCGGGCAAGTAACATACCGATGGACAAAGGGAATAACGTATGTTGTCATAATGGTTCGACCGATAAAGATCTTCGTAGAATATGTAGGAGCCAATATGAGCATCCAGGTTCCGCTATTGGTTCTTGACCAGAGAGGTGTCTCGGTCATGTCTACATAGTTCTCGAACCCGTAGGGTCCGCACGCTTAATGTTCGATGATGATTTAGTATTATATGAGTTATGTGATTTGGTTACCGAATGTTGTTCGGAGTCCTGGATGATATCACGGACATGACGAGGAGTCTCGAAATGGTTGAGAGGTAAAGACTGATATATAGGACGATGGTATTCGGACACCGAAAGTGTTTGGAGGGTATTGGGTACTTATCGGGTCATCGAAAGGTGTTTCCGGTACCCCCGCCAATCCTATGGGCCTTGTGAAGGAACACACCAGCCCACAAGGGGCTGGTGCACACTATAAGGCTATAGGAGGAGGAGAAGGAAAGGGGGGAAGGGCAAGGAAAGTGTGGATTAGGATACCCACTTCCTTCCCTCACCCCCCCCCCCTCTTTCCTTCCCCTTCATGCATACATGGAAAGGGGGGCGAAGGGCAAGGCAGGGCCCCTAGGGCGCCCCTGGCTGCCTCTCCTCCCCTCCCACCTATATATATGTGGGGATGGGGCGCCTCACAAGCACACAACATCAATTGTTAGCCGTGTGCAGCGCCCCTCTCCACAATTTACACCCCCGATCATAGTCTCACGGTGCTTAGGCGAAGCCCTGCGCGGATCACTTCACCATCACCGTCACCACGCCGTCGTGTTGACGGAACTCATCTACTTCCTCAACACCTTGCTGGATCAAGAAGGCGAGGGACGTCATCGCGCTGAACGTCTGCAGAACTGGGAGGTGTCGTACGTTCGGTGCTTGATCGGTCGGAGCTAGAAGAAGTTTGACTACATCAACCGCGTTGTCAAACGCTTCCGCTTTCGGTCTACGAGGGTATGTAGACACACTCTCCCCCTCTCATTGCTATGCATCTCCTAGATAGATCCTGCATGAGCGTAGGAATTTTTTTTAATTGCATGCTACATTTCCCAACAGCTTCTTGTGATGTTATATTTCCGAGAGGGCCCAGAGATTTCTCTCCATCATACGGAGTGACAAATCCCAGTCTCGATCCATGCAACCCAACAAACACCTTCGGAAATACCTATAGAGCACCTTTATGATCACTCAGTTACGAAGTGATGTTTGATAGCACACAATGTATTCCTCCGGTATCCGGGAGTGGCATGATCTCATGGTCTAAGTAATGGATACTTGACATTGCGAAAGTTGTAGCAAATAACTAAGTGATACGATCTGATGCTAAGCTTGGGATTGGGTCTGTCCATCACATCTTTCTCCTAATGATGTGATCCCGTTACCAAATGACAACTCGTGTCTATGGTTAGGAAACCTTAATCATATTTGATCAACGAGCTAGTCTAGTAGAGGCTGTTAGAAGTGATAGAGAGAGACTGCCGGAATATGATGGATGTATTATTGAGCCTCTAGGGCGAGTATATATTGAGTACAAGACTTGGAGGGCAAGACGTCTCTCCTAGAGATAAGGTAGGAGACAGATTACAAATCCTAGACTACCAAATACATGTAACCCAGATATATCTAGAGAGATTGGCGGAATATGATGGATGTATTATTGAGCCTCAAGGGCGAGTATATATTGAGTACAAGACTTGGAGGGCAAGACACCTCTCCTAGAGATAAGGTAGGAGATGGATTACAAATCCTAAACTACCAAATACATGTAACCCAAATATATCTCTAACAGAGGCTTACTAGGGACACGGTGTTGTCTATGTATTCACACATGTATTTAAGTTTCCGGTCAATACAATTCTAGCATGAATAATAAACATTTATCATGAATGAGAAAGATGATAATAAACATTTTATTATTGCTTCTTGGGCATATTTTCAACACTACGGTGGTGCTGGTACTTCAATGGTTGAATTTCTCAATATTGTCCATTATTGACATGAGCTACGATGGTGCAACGTCGACAATTGCAAATTTGTGAAGAATTTGAAGGCATATAGTCGTAGTCGTTGTCTCCGCTTTGTTTAGGGTCATTTTTGTGTTTGTGGGTTCAGTTCACCCTATACTTAAATGTATATAGTGTTCTATTGATTTAATATAAATCAAGTACAATTTAGAAAAAAAATAAACTACTATTCCATTGAATATAAATTTTTTTGCTCCAGTGATCAACACTAGTAGTACTGTAGATGATATGAGACACATGTGTGGCATATGGCAAAAAGTAATAAAATCCATGACATATTTTGTTAGTGAGTGATAGCTACGATATTTCATTACCAAGTACTGAGCATGCACATAGTGTTAACTGAACCCACTATAACATGTAAGTCATATTTGACCATGGGAATATCTAACCACTATTACAACTTATATTCAATTTATACTCTAGAAGTTACTATAATTTGGATGTTTGTTACACAATACTACTTAGAGTGATCTCTACCAACAGAAACATCGATACACACACAAAGATACACATGTAAACTATGCAACTCACGCTATAGTAAATAATTAATTCAAGGGTCTGATCGATTTTGTCATTTTTATTCTTTATTTTTTGAATTTGGGGTGCTTGCTTTCAATATAATATTAAAGAGTCAATGTCACGGAGGAGGAGAAAGTGCCATGTATTTATTAGAAAAATAGAGTTTAAATTTAACACAATGAAGTACATTTACATGTTTCACTTATATACATTACATGTGTAAATCAAAGAATATTATAATTGATATTTGGTAACACTTTGGTGTTTAACTATGATATCTATATAATAAGAAAATGTATTCATTAATATTACAATATGATTTAAATAATTTAAAAAAAAGTATAAATGTTTTGTATAAATTAAAAAGATGTTTAATACTGCCTAGTCCAACGTCGCTGCCTCGATGTGCGTGTTGCTCTCATCTTCTCGATGGCCCGGATATGTACCGCGACGATGGCTCCACGGAGGCATGGTCGGTGTTGTTACCCTCCTATAGAACATGGAGCATGGAGCATGGAGCATGGGGTGCTGGCACGAGTTTAAACCATATAGTTTGCATAATATTGTTACCCTCTTTTTAGAAGCCTCACATTTGAGCTGGGCAGCTTCTTGCTTCAGAGCCATGTTGTAGAAATCATCATACTTATCTGGCTCAAACAGCACAAGAGGTAATTGCAGATCTTCTCTCAGACCACCTCTGAATTGATAGATCATACTCCTTTCATCAGGTACGTCTTGCTTAGCAAAACGAGCGAGCTTCTGGAACTGGATATTGTATTGATAGACAGACATGTTGCCCTGCTTGAGATTGCGGAACTCCTCACGCTTGCTCTCAACAACACTTTTCGGAATGTGATGAGCTCTGAAATCACGGCGGAACTCATCCCAGGTAATGACACGACCTCCTCTGGAATCTTTGTATTGCTGGTACCACTCAGCAGCTTGATCCTTGAGTTGAAACGATGCAAACTTGACAAAGTCCTCAGGTCTGACATTGCTACAGTCAAAGTGCTTGCAGATGTCCACTAACCAATCGTCAGCGTCTGTGGCCTCGACACAGAAACTGAAAGACTTCGGCTGATTAGCGAGGAACTGACTGAGAGTAGCAAAGTGTGGCTGATTGTTGCCTTGACCTTGATTTCCTTGATTGCCTTGCCCTCGAGTGCGTTCTTGCAAGAGCTGCAAAATCATCGAGCATTGGCATTGGTGGCTGCCATGATAGCTTGCCGTGCCTCTGGAGGCGGAGGAGGAGGTGGAGGTTCGACTGATCCCCATCATTGCGATCCGGATTCGACGGCGTTGGCGGAGCCATCTGAAGAGGGTGACATCCGTTAGTCCTTTGATAGACAAATGATAAGTAGAATCAACGGATAGAAATTGCAACATATAGTCTTCACAATAAACATTCGAACAAGAATGAGCGAATGAATTCAAAGTTAATCATCACACGTCCATTAAGGTGAGAAGCCACTTAGATAAAGATATGGAAACAACATCATCTTAGAAACAAATCGAATATCACAACCGAAAACAAAAGGTTGGCTTCTAGAATGAGCGGAACAAACACATGATAGAGATTTACGCCCAAAGTGTTCGTGGTGGGGCTCACACGGACACGACGTATAGCGGACGTCACGAATGACTAACAAGGCGTCCCGAATCAGCATAGCCAAGGATTCTTTAAGGCGTCTCGCGACCAATCGTAAGTCGACCGTGAATGGGCGGACCACTAGACGTTGAACCCCAATCTCAAATCATACATTTGTCGGAAAGAATATCCCGTAAGCTACTAGAATTCCCACCTATAAACTCCCGAAACTTTCGGTTATGCAATCTGGTGTTGGGGATCAGGGACACAAAATATATCACCCAAACTAACAATACCTAGATCCATTTGTATCCATCCGTCAACACATAACCAAGAAATCCTCGAAATCGTGTACCTCGACCTTGAAAAACATCCGTTATGCAAGTCATGGCAATACTCCCTTTTCGCCACAAGATCTTGGGCTATCGGGTTATCTCACCAACAACTGCACAAAAGAGATTTCGATGTCGGCAAAACTCGGTATTCGAGAATGCAGCGATAAAATTGTGGCGACAACACCTCGGAGCTCAACTCCCGGGACACCGCCACAACCCCTAAATGTCGAGGCACCAAGAACAATGTTCTCGTCACAAAACCATCGGAACGATTCCAAGATACCCATGTGATCCTAAAAAAAATTTTAGTGAAATTTGAGAAGAGAAGAGTCAAAACTCTCGTCGGGATACCTCACCAGAGCGACGAAGGACTGGGAGTAAAAAGAATCCTACTCTCCGATATATATAATCCTAAGACTCAAAACATTTTCCATTCTAGACTCAACAACGTCAAGAAACAATCAAGTAGGGGCTCCTAAGTCGGAAGGCTCGATTACCAACTTAGCGCCCGATGCGCTATATCTCCCACGTGTCGAGGCACGACTTAGAGGCATAACCGCATTGAAAGCAATGTCGCAAGTGAGGTAATCTTCACACAACCCATGTAATAATTAAGGAAAAAGGTACATAGTTGGCTTACGATGCCACTTCACACAATTCATAAATAAACATCCATCATTGAGTACACTCAAGGTCCGACTACGGAACCAAAATAAAAGAAGATACCCCAAATGCTACACAGATCCCCGAATCGTCCCAACTGGGCACCACTACTGATCATCAGGAAAAGACACATAGTAACGACCACGTTCCTCGTCGAACTCCCACTTGAGCTCGGTTGAGTCACCTGCACTGGCCTCGTCGGAACCTGCAACTGTTTTGGAAGTATCTGTGAGTCACTGGGACTCAGCAATCTCACACCCGCGAGATTAAGACTATTTAAGCTTATAGGAAGGACAGGGTAGTAAAGTGGAGCTGCGGCAAAGCGACTGGCATATATGGTGGCTACATCGCAAAAGAGAGCGAGGAGAGAAGCAAAGCACGGACGTGAAACTAGTAGTGATCAAGAAGTGATCCTGAACTACTTACGTCAGACATAACTCCAACACCGTGTTCACTTCCCGGACTCCGCCGAGAAGAGACCATCACGGTTACACACGCGGTTGATGTGTATTTTAATTGAGGTCAACTTTGGGTTTTCTACAACCGGACATTAACAAATTCCCATCTGCCTCATAACCGCGGGCACGGCTTTCGAAAGATATTACCTGCAGGGTGTCCCAACAGCCCATTATAAGCTCTCACGGTCAACGAAGGATATTCCTTCTACCGGGAAGACCCGATCAATCTCGGAATCCCGGACTACAAGACATTTCGACAACAATAAAACAAGACCAGCAAGACCACCCGACTGTGCCGACAAATCCCGATAGGAGCTGCACATATCTCGTTCTCAGGGCACACCGGATAAGCTAAGCGTACAGGAACCGACGTAATCCAAGTTGCCAAGGAATGGTCCCGCACGGTGCTCTAGTTTGGACCAACGCTCGAAGGAGCACTGGCCCGGGGGTTTAAAATAAGATGACCCTCGGGCTCGCGAAAACCCGGGGGAAAAAGGCTTAGGTGGCAAATGGTAAAACCAATGTTGGGCCTTGCCGGACGAGTCTTATTCAAAGCGAACTGTCAAGGGGGTCCCATAAATCACCCAACCGTGTAAGGGACGCAAAATCAAGGAACATAACACCGGTATGACGGAAACTAGGGTGGCAAAAGTGGAACAAAACACCAGGCATAAGGCCGAGCCTTCCACCCTTTACCAAGTATATAGATGTATTAAGTATAGCAGATATATATTGTGATATCCCCAACAAGTAAACATGTTCCAACAAGGAACAACATCTCCATGTTCAACAAGGAACAAACTTCACTTCACCGCAACTAGCAACGCTATAAGAGGGCTGAGCAAAGCGGTAACATAGCCAATCAACGGTTTGCTAGGAAAGGATGGTTAGGGGCTGACATGGCAATATGGGTGGCATGATATAGCAAGTGGTAGGCATCGCAGCATAGGCATAGCAAAAGAGCGAGCAACTAGCATAGCAAAGATAGAAGTGATTTCGAGGGTATGGTCATCTTGCTCGCAATGTTCTCGAGTTGTCGAAAGCTTGATCCTCGTAAGCGTTCTCAACAGGTTCCTCGTTCACGTACTCGTCTCCGACTCTACCCAAAGCAACAACACAAACAAAGGAACCACAATAAATCACGGTGCAATGCACAATCAACATGATGCAAAACATGACATGATATGCGAGATGCGATATGCAATGCGTATGTGCACTCCGGAAGGAAAATGATGAACCAGGCATCAACTTGGCAAACCAAGTATGCCACTGGAAAGATGAGATGATTTCGGTTGAAATCGATATAAAGATCACCGGAAACGGATGCACGGTTTGCAAATGACAAGCAAAACAAGAATGGCGCAAATCTGCCATTAACAGCATGATGCCACTTAGCAAGCAACAAATAATTAAGCTACTGCATCCAAACGTATCAACAAAGTACATGGCAGTGATCTACACAAGATGCTCGACAAAAGATGAGCACTGAGCTACGGCTAGTTCACATCATAACATGTTCAAACAAGCATGGCAAAAGTGCACAAAATATCAGGCTGGACATGGCAAAACAGCATCAGGTTGCAATGTTCAGAGCAGCAAAACTACATGCTACAGGACCTTAAAATAGCAAAACATGGCATGGCATGAATCTACTCAAAGCCTAGAACAAAAGTCCCTTACTGACCATAAGCCAAAAAGGACTATAAAATATAGTAACACCCATGTCAATATTGAAAGTCTTGTTAACAGATTCAGCAACATGACATGTCAAAAACTGATAACGAGAGGGCATGTTTACAAGCTCAATGCACTCACTACAGAGCCTTAAATGATAAACTAAGCATACATACATCAATAAGACATGGCATAGAAGACATACATGGCAAGAACACTAACATAGCATATATGGATCAACCACAACAAGCTAGGCAAAATTGAATAACATGTATACAATCTGCCAGGAAACATTTGATAGCAAAAGTAGAGCTCGATTGACTCAAGCTATGGCATCCCATAATTGCAAACAAAGGCATGGATGGATAGAGCAAGACATGTTTTACAAAACACCCTTACTGAAGTATCTCAAAATATGCATGGATCTCTCGGTATCATCAAGTAAACATGGCATCAAAATCAGCTAAAACAGGGCTGAAAATCAGCAACATTAGGACACCTACTTTGCATGCTTGTGCTAGTCACCACATAGATCACAAAAATACATGGCATACACCCCTGGAAATATGGCATGGCATATTTCAAAACACATGTAGGACTCAAATTCATAGGGTGCACACATCAATCATGGCAAAAATAACAAAAGTGCAACTCCTGATAAAAATCAGCAACTAACATCACATAGCACTCTTCCAACAGCATTTCGGGCATCAAGATGAGCTCAAATGAAAATGATGCAATGAGATGAAATGATCTACTCTTCGAGACGAACATTTTGACATATTATACGCGCAAAATGGATCTACGGATGCGAAGATATAGCACGTTGAAAATTGCACAAAATAACAAATATCTCAAGACTTAGGAAAAAAAAGGGGGGGAGAGAGGTCAACGGCGCTCGGCCCGAGGCGGATCGATCGAGGCCGGCTGCGCACGGCGAGGCAGGGCGCGGAGGAGGCGGCCGGGTCGGGCCGGCCGGCCGGGCGCGGGAGGAGCGGCGAGGCGCCCGGCGAGATCCGGCGGCCGGGAAAACGAGCGCCGGCGGCAGTGGCGGCGGAGGAGGCGAGCCTGGCCAGCGGCGGCGGCGGCGGCGCGGCGGCGCAGCCGGCCGGCAATGCCGGGCGGGCGGAGCGCGGCGGAGGGCGGCGCTGCCGACTCCAGCAGGCGGCGAACTGACGGGCGGAGGCGGCGGATGGGCGGATCGGCCGGCGAGCAGCGGCCGTGGGCCTCATGGGCCCATGGCGCGCGGCGCGGTGGCGGCCACGTGGCGCCCCGATTAGCGCTGGGCGGCGGCGCGATGTGTCCGGTGGCGGCGGACACGTCCGTATGTGAGAACGGTTTTAGGTTTGGGAAGAGGATGATCCGGATTTGGGAGGTGTTTAAATAGGCATAGAGGAGCTAGGAGAGTCCAAATAAGGTGTAGTTTTCGCCCACGATCGTGATCGAACGACGGAGAGCATGGAGGTGACTTAGATGGGTTATTGGGCTGTTTTGAAGGGTGTTGGGCTGCAACTTAAAAGAGGCCTTTGCGAGAGTGCGGTTAACCGTTGGAGTACCAAACGAGCTCCAAATGACCGAAACTTGACCGGTGGTCTACGGTGGTATACCAAGGCCACTAGACAAACCTCGGTCCATTTCGAGAAGGTTTAGTGCCCTTTGCGGAAAAAGCGTAAAAGGGACCGCCGGGGAGATAGGAGTCTTGGGATTGCAAAAGCGGACAACGGGAAAAATGCTCGGAATCATGAGGCGAACACGTATGCAAATGCGATGCACATGATGACATAATAAAATGCATGACATGGACAAAATGCAAAAAGGAGAAAACCCAACCACGGAGGGAATATCATATCACAATGCCGAAAATGGCAAGAGTTGGAGTTACAAATATGGAAAGTTACTTCCGGGGTGTTACAGAAAGAAAGGAAAGGAAAAAAGGTAAAAGAGAGAGAGAGAGAGAGAGAGAGAGAGAGAGAGCTACCCCACCATGCGCCCAGACTGGCCCATTAATGTTTTAACTTGCGACCCCACCTGGCAGCCACACTTAGCCACATGGCCCACCTACCAAATCATACTGCTTCGGTACATTGCCTTCAACCTCGGTTAAAACCGAGGGATGAACATGAGTGCTTGGACCAGGGAACTCCACGTCGTCCATGCCCCCCTTTAAAACCCTCCTGACGTTTATGCACATTCGTGGGGTTCCTTCTTCATCCTACGCAGTCACCAAGGTGAGCAGGCCCCATAGCCATCCAAATAGAGCGCACCCGAGAGATCAACGAGCTCACGCCACGGAGCACGCGTAGCCACCGCAGTTTCCATGTTGTGTCGTCGTGTCTAGAAGGGCTTTACTAAACTACAAACAAAAAGGTAAAAGGGGAAATAAAAATGAGCTAAACTAAATGGAGGCGGAATTTAAGTTAGTGAAGCGTTCTTGAGGGTTCCAGAGCCATTCCTTCTAGTATGATTAGTTAGTTGATCGTGCATTGCAGCTAGGGCATATATATTCAATATCAATCATGTCCGGTGTATACCGTATACTCACTGTCTTCTAAATTTTGACGAGACTTAATTTGATTTGAGAACAGGTAGGGAAAGACAAGGAAAGTTTTTATTTAGTCGAGGTTTTGGTAACATTTGATTTAATTTTGGTATGAGTAGGGGAAGACAAATAAAGTTTTGATCGAGTTAAGATTTTGATAATAAATTGATTTTGTTTGATTTGATTGGGTTAACACAAGACATGGTTTTGGAAAGTACCAACTTTTGTTATTATTTCAAGTTACTGTATTTACATTGATTTTTATTTATGCGGTACATGTTGAAATTATAAAAAAATTTAAAAGAAAACCAAAGTGAAGGGGAAGATACGGGGAGGAAAAAACCGTGGAGGTAGAGGCGACCCTACCAATTCCCTTTTAACGGTAGGAGATCATGCAACTCCAGCGCAGATCATGCACGCACAATCCAGACTCTTCCGCGTGGTCAGTCGGTTGCTTCGTATGGTCGCGCTGGCACACGTTTGCCAGTTATTATCACGTCAGTTTCAGAAAGAGCATAGCGCACAGGCGACAAGCATGTAGCGAAATACAGAAGGCCAACGCATTTCCTTCATTGGCCAGGCACCACGATCATTCTACGGAGAGATACAGAGCACGTCTGAGCCTAAACGGTACAGATAGAGGTCAGCCTGCTGAATGCATCTCCGCACGGTGGAAACAAACTCCCTCGGAGCATGATGTGGGTAGGCTGAACCATACATGGAGTCGAGCTGCGAGCCATTGCACATATCAAGGTACAGGGGGAGGGCGTGTGTCCCTACCGGATGGTGCTGATGAAACGCGACATCGTAATGGCCTGATGCTGATGCCTTGGAAAGGAGAGGGGCCTTCTTTCTTACGTGATTTGGATATGCCAACCAGAATGGGAGGATTTTACTCCCCTAGGTGAGATGACATCTTCGTGTTGGCCCGCTGGGTGGGTTAGCGCCGGTAGGAAATTCACAGGGAAAATCAGCGTGCGCAGTGATGATCTCAGTAGCACGGAAGCGCCGACTTTGCTTGGTGTTGTTCATAATATACGGTCTTGGAGTACTGGTCTGCAAATGGAGTACTGAAGAGCGTGTATGTTAGTTTACTACTGCTGGTGAAAAATTGGGCACGGAAATAAAACAAGATCACCTTGTGTGCAAAACTTGCCTCGGTGTTACACAAATTATCTCAGGATCCTTCCTTTCTTTTTCTCTGACCAGGTTGGCCCATAAATCAGCAGGTTTGTCCGACCAAACTTCCTGTCAGCTATCTGCGATATTTTTTGAGAATATAAAACTGAGCAACTGCAATCCAGAAAGCCTTACGTCAGTACTTGAGTGGAGTAAAGTGTAAGAAACATGTACCTTTATTAGCTTTCCGCAGGATTCAGGCAGATCTGTTTTCAGTGGGTACTCAACTAGCTACGGAGAAATATACCACGGTCAGAAATATGCATAAAGAACCAAACAGTTACGATTACTCCCTCTGTAACCTAATATAAGATCGTTTAGATCAGTACTTTAAAGTAGTGATCTAAACGATCTTTTATTAGTTTACAGAGGGAGTACTATTTACAAAGAACGCAGAGCTCACAATGAAGCAATCTTCTCCAACCAACGGGGACCTTGCAAGCTGATCGAGTAGTGTGCTGTAGTTGACCTCAACATATGGCGGTGTTACACTGATATAATCAAAAGAAGGATATCTACCTGAGGGAGGGAAGGTCAGAAAGTTGTAGTCAGATAAGAGAAAAACAATTGCCGTTCAAATAAGCCAAATCTTGTTTCAGCCATTTACCTCGTACAAAATCTGATCATTTCAACACTATGCTGCCTAAAGTATAGGAGATGCAGTTCTATCTTGCAGAAAATGTATCACAAGTCATTTACATGTTCTGATGTTTTCTGCACAGCTGCACTTCTGGCATATATTACTACTTTTATTACGTAACAACACGTACTGACGTACATCAACTGTCTATCATAACTACGGTCATCACATCATCGTTTCAAGTACTACTTGTACGCAATAGATTTGGTTGATATTTTCATGAACACATGAACTGCATCGTAACAAGGATGTCAACGTGTCAATCTGCTAGCTTTTGTATTGCACGCATGTCTTCATAGAATATCTTTTCCTCCTTGTTTACTTGCAATTGTCTCATTGTTCGCCTCCTTAACTTAAGCTAGTGATGTTGTGCTTCCAAAAAAAACAAAAGCATACCTTTAGATTTTTCAGCATTATCCAAGAAGTTCTCGACACGGAGCATATGTATGTGCGAAGTATCAAGAAATCCAGTACAGTCCAGATTGGGTTTAAGAACCTCAGAAATAACCCAAGGGTCCAACTCAACAAAATGCGCCTAAAGGAAAAAAAACAAAAGGATGAATGGATGAATCACATTACATCATTTGTATCGTCTAACAAGTCAGAGTTAACTAATTTTGTCTCTAACCTCAAAAGAGGTTTACACAGTTGTATCTGACAGAATTAGAAAGCTAATTCATAACTGTATGACTAGATTAATTCTGAATAGGTTTGTGCTCTTGTGCATAATTAATGAATGATAGGCATGCATTCAGTACAAATAGTCATACACAAGAATTTTTGTGTACTTTACTTGAAGCATTTCAAATTAACTTAATAACTTGCAAAGCTAGATTCAGCATCATAATTTTCCCCATCTGAATTGAGATACAGATGGGATGTCAAGGATGATTCATTCTCTTCATAGCCAGGACCATGTTGATTTCTAGCATGCGCGACTAATAAATAAAAGCGCATATAAAAGTGAATATGGGTTGACTGCAGATATACCTATGTACTCTAATTACTCTACACATAATTAGACTACATACCAGTATAGCACATAAATGGATGCTCAAGGGCTCTCTACTCTGAGAAAGATACTCCTATTACTTAGCAATTAAAAAACAATACACTACAACTTGATCTAGGAAAATGCATTTGAATATTTGGTTGTTCTATATTGATATTTCGACTAAGCTCCGGGAAAACCTGTGAACAGCCTCGGCTCATAGCTTCAATTCCTACAGATCCAGTACCGCTGTACAAGTCTAACCACAGACCAGGTTTGAGTGAAGCAGGAGAACCACCAGCTGACTGCAAATCATAGCCAACAACCAACAAAGATCTATTAGTACATCCAGAAGATGAAACTTGTACAACTGACATAATAAAATTAAGCTAAGTAGTACTTGTATAATGTCAAAGGCTGCTCCTCGGACAACTTCCATCATCGGACGAACATTCCTATCTTTTGGTGATAGTAGTTTTCTTCTGCGTACTTTCCCAGCTAGTACCTGAAAGAATCAAAAGAACTTTCAATCTAAAAATACCGCAGTGTTACATTAATTAGAGAGAATTGAATGCAAAAGTGTATGAACACGTTTTTGTAAATATCCTGCAGATTACACCCATCACAAGGGCATGCTTACAGGATCCATGAAAAATGGTAGATCTACAATTCTGAAATGTATGACTACGTTAGCATACGATTTGGTTAGCCAGAAAAACAATGAGTTGTGCCGAACACCTGCATTTCTTACAGAAGACAAGTAGGCAACAGGTCGTGCATTGGCCATTAGTTTTAATGGTTGCTAATTAGTCACAAACAAATAGTGTCTTTTATTTACCCATGCATATGAACAAGAGCATGCTCTTTCTCAGAAGTTGCAGCCTTTACTTTATTTCATTTACAGAACCTAACATATTTGTAGCAACAACATGGCTGCATCAGGCTCAACATTCATATCTGGATTCAACTTGCAACCCATGTCCACACCTTTAGCTCTGTTCAAAATGATATATACCGTGCATTCCAAGACAATACAAAAAAGTATGGTTTGAAGCTTGCATAATTTACAGATAAACCCATCATAAATGATTCGCAGGCACGATGCATCAGACCACCTGAGAAATGTTACATGTGTCTAAATGCAAGGACCACAAATCATGAGGCAGCCAAAACTGGAACAGACAAAGCAACACTAGCATAAAACACAAACTGTATCCATAGGGACTACACTACCACAATCCTGAAGCAACCTGTATATGTCCTCCCAACAAGTGGCCAGTGGCCGTGGTTGAATGCGACTACAGTCACAACATGTGCCCTGTCAATTCAGCTCAAGCAAAACGTAATGCATAGTGTGCAGGCATTAGTCCAATCTCCAGAAGGTACCAGGATTAAGACCAAAACGCATAAATGTACGAACGCACTTCATAAGCATGCTGACAGGCAATGGCGCACTGGGAGCACCATACACGAATCAGAACCTAGGACGCGGGGTCCAAACCTGGAGCATCTTATGAGTCTCCCGGCGCTCCACCGGCCTGACAGGAGCAACAGCGGCCTCCCCCTCCCCTCTATCCGACCGCCGCATCCGCCTCTCCCTCCTCCTCTCTTCCTGCAAAACAGAAACCCCACTCAACTCAGCCCAGATGAGAGGGAGAGACGGAACGTAATACAACGAGAGCACAAAGGGGTCGATCGAGCAAACCCTGGGATCCGGCTCGGCATCCTCCTCGAAGTCATCAGGGTTGAGGCCGTAGCGCTCCAGGAAACGCCGGCGCTCCCTCGCCGCCTCCGACGCCGCCGCGCCCTTAGGAGCCGCGGAGGCGGCCACCGGGAGACGGCGAGCGGGAAAGCGGAGGGAGAGGCGCCTGTGATTTGGACTGGGGAGCGACGGGAGGAAGGGGGCGGAGGCGACAGTGGAGGAAGCCATTGGCGAAGAGCGGTGGAAAATCTGAAGCTTTTGCCGGGACGAGGGCGAGAGGGGATAAGGGGAGGTTTTTCTCTATCCGCTTGTTGAGATATTCTCAATCGTCTGATCGAATTTGGACGGTTGGGATAAACACGGTTGAAAAATTCAGGGACTTATATAGAGAGGAAATTTCATCAATGCACATACTGAAGGACTACTGTAAAAATAGAATTCTGGGAATTCTCACTAACTAGATGATATCCCGGACGTTGCTGCGGCAATTAGTTGAAATATATTTTGGTTAGATTTGGTTGTATGAAATATAATATTTGAACTAATAATAATATAAGAACTCAACTATATTTAATTATCGAAAAAACTAACGCCAACACGTGTGGCATCTTGCATATCACTCACACGCCTCCATCATCATTTATTTTGCCACGTATGAACAGATGACATTAGCAGGAATCTTTTTGGTTTTCGACTTAAAAATGATTTATCACCTAATTAAAAAATTAAATTAAAAATTTGTTTTCACCATTAAATCCGTCTCGATAAGATCTTCAAAACTAGACCCCATGTTAATATGTTTCGATAAAAAAAATTGTCCAAAAATTGCCATGATGTTTACACTTTAGTTGTCATAGTGCTTAAACTAAAGTTGCCATGTGGCAATTATAGTTTGTAGAGCATGGCAATTTTAGTTTTTTTATGATGGCAATTCTAGTACTTTGGCCATGAAAATTATTTTTTGTATGAACCATGACAATTTTAAGTGCATGTATCATGTCAATTTTAGTTTATGGTTCATGGCAAGTCTAGTTCCTTAATTCCCCGTTTTATAATATGTCAAAATTTACTTTTAAATGTAGAAGAAAATAACTGAAACATATCATGGCAACTTCAGTGTAAACATCATGGTAATTCATGTGCAATAGACATGACAACTTTTAACCCCAAAAAAATTCGTCGAAATATATCGATATGAGATCTAGTTTCGAAGATCTCGTCACAAGAGATTTAATGGTGAAAACGGATCTTCAATCGGATTTTTCATTTAGGAGATAAAACATTTTAAAAACTGAAAATCCAAAAAGATTCTCACATGCATGCATGCGGTGATGTGGCGCAGTCTGTGTGTTACACCACACGTGTGGGCGTTAGCGTTGTCCTTAATTATTGAGTTGAATTTTTCTTCCTGCACAAGAGAAGAGAGTAGATGTCCTTTTCTATGCATATTTGCATGTTGAGACGGACCATTCTGACGCATATTTGCATGTTAAGAAAAATAGTTTAGTGGAGACTAACTATTTAGATATAGAAGATACCTGAATCACACGGGGTAATGACTAATAGAAAAACCTTAATTGCTCAGTTAGTTGGTTGACATGAAATTCGAAAATTGGTGCCTTATGAGGTGGGTGACTAGGATAATATTCGGCTTGAGCAGGTCTTTGGGTCTTCAAGGTGGCCTTCGCCGCCTCCCGCTGTTTCGGCACCACTACCAACGCCTTCCGTAACACCCGTTTCAGCCGAGCTTAACTTTGGCAACCGATTCAGGGCTCTTCAACCTTTTTCACGGCAATCCACTATGACACTAGATCAGGAACGCGCCTTGGCGCGAGGGTGCCAGTCCCAACATTATGGTAAGCAGGTAATGCTCAATTTAGTAGAAAATTCAGGTTTAGCGTATACAAACAGGATACCAAAATAAAAGAAAGAAGAAACATTCAAATGTGATAGAAGCAAGACATTATAGACATTCATGAGGTAGGAAGTACAGCTTGCCAAGCATTGCATATAAAATAACGTAGCATGGAGGTTCTAAGCAGGAACCTACATCAAAGCACTATCTATGAAATGACCCAGGGAAATTTAGAAAATAAGATGCCTCTCAATTCCAATTAGACCTTAACCAGAGAGGTATGGCAGTCCATATAAAAAATGTAAGCAACAATCCATTAAACATTTATATGAGAATGAAAACAACTCAGAGCAAGGCACACAATAATTTCCAATGATATCCAACCATAAAGGGCACAGCTTTGCCACCCATTGCCTGCCAAACGGCAGGCAACAGAAAATGTAAATAAGTTGAAAAAAGGTTGATTTCCGTAGACAGATAGGGGCGCGGCCTGCTGCACGGTGCCCGCCCAACGCCAGACATGATAACGCGCCGAGTATATTGATGGTTTTGGCGCCTTGGAGGTCATTGTGAACTTACAATTATAAATCATGTTGCTGAGTGCTTAATAATAAATAGGCATCATATAGAAACACTAACAGATGACATGGGTCATAATATGCACATGAGCTGAATAACAAGTCTGTGGTACTGATGTTATCGAAAGGGATATAGAAATATGTTTAGCAGTATTTCCTAGAGAAGTAAATGCTAGCTTGATAGTTAACTCAACACATGTGGTAACTACTTCTTTGGATCCAGATTAGAATGGAAGGAATTTCATGGAGCACTTTTCTAGATAACGGACATGAATACTTCCAATGCATTTGAATGTTTTAGTTGAGTAAGTGATATATTCTAAAAGAAAGAGCAAAGTAGCCCAAAGATACTAGAACGTCAGGGAAGTCGTAAGATACAGTTTTTCAAGATACAAGTAAGAAAAGCAGCAAGATAATGGGCCAAAAATGAAAAGTGCAGTTGGAGGAAGGCTATTGGCAGGAGACGTACCAAAGGGACGATAATGGCGACGAGCAGGAGGCGGCAAAGCGACCTGGAGATCATTACATTCCCACACAAGATATATCGAGCAAGTCGATCAGCCGAGGCATGGAACAGTTATGCAGTTTCAATAAAACAGACGCTGTGAGGCAAAGGAACAGTAAGAATCTCTTTGCTTTGGTTGTTGCATCAGTAAGTGCCAACCTGTCTCTCTCAATGATGATCAGACCGAGGAATTCTGCGTTTGGAAGCGATCACCTCGTTGGTTGAACCCAGCGTCTCATCAGCCTGTAGAAGCAAATATAAGCAGGAATTAGTACTTTGAAGCATGCAACATAAAAGGGCAAAATAAAATATGTGTTGAAGGATTAAGGAAAGTAAAATCAATAGAATGTGTTGAAAGATTAAGGAAAGTAATGCTAAACAAATACCAATAAATGAATCTATCTTCGATAAGAAACAAGGACCGCATCCCTAAAACTGTTTAATAGCAGAGCATACCTTGAAAAAAAATGCTTGTACTTCTGTAACACATTGCAACACCATGTAAATCACAAATCTTATAAGTAGGTACCCAAACAGAAAAACAGTCTTGGATATATAATGTGTATTCCCACACTTGGTTTGCAGTTAATAATTTTTACAGTAAGTTGGCAACAACTCCCTTCCAATCGTGAGCCATCCATTATATTCTTGTAGACGTTTAGTTACTTTAAATAGACTGAATTAAATTAACAAATGTGTGCCATTTTTTCTCAAGAATATGAACTTCAGAAAAGAATTAAATTGTGGTCAATTACTTCCTCAATAAAATCTATACCAGTTTTATAGAAGAGAGTCAAACAAAAAAAGGTGAATTAACAGATTCTGAAGCAACTCTGTATATAGACTCATCAAAAGAGTGGACCAGAATAATCCAGGGCGACCAAATCCAGCAACAGAAGCCTATAATCAAGCATGTGAATTATTTGACCCACAAGACTATATAGAATCGTCAGAACCTTCCGTATGACCATGATTAGGGCTAAGCCTAGTCTGAAAGATGGGATGTCATCTTAGATTGACAATGTATGAAGAAGTTACAGTAGCGTCTACTTACTGAACTTTTGTAGTTCACTTGGCATGCCATGTTGGTCCTCTAATTATAAATGAGAAAATGACAAATAGCAGGGCTTTCCCTATTGTAATTGTTCCCAAAAAAGATTGTACATCGAGCAAGACTAATAGCATGCCATGACCACCGAAACTGCTCTAGCTGACCCCAAAGACGATTGATTAAGCAATCCTCCTAGTAGTGGACAACACAACTTGCCACCAATCTCCTTTCCATCAAAACTTGATGAACACAACATTACCTTATGGACGAAATAGAAAAGGCAGCACGCCAGCACCCAATAGTGCACAGAGCAGCAAGGCGACCACCAAACTGGTTACGAACCTAAAAGAAACATGCAAACAGAGAGAAGTAAGAGACTGTTCTTTTATCTTATATTTCTCATATGACATTCTGGCATGCTGATGTGGTTTTTGTAATCAATGAAGTATCACATATCAATGAACATGAAAATAAAAAATATGGGCGATGGGCGTAGGTAATAGGCACAAACAACAATGGGATTCCAGGGATTAAATCAAAAGAAATGGGGGGAGGGATTAAATCAGCATGACAATCTACCATGCTGATGCAGTTTTTGTAATCATTATACAATATCGCATGTGTTTATGTCCCTACAAATTTGGTTAGACCAACCACACAGCAGAAGCAGATTTAGCTAACATAAGAATACACAATCATTAGTTATCAGGTGTACAACCTCGATAATTAAGACATCACCATCTTTCTCTAGTTTACAACATAATTATATTACTGAGCATGATTTACTCACCTAATATAGATCGCAATTGAGTCCCAATACACTGAAGGTTCAAGAAATATTTTGGTATGAGCTCTGAAAATTGGATCGAATCAATCGTTGAGTCATTGCACGGAGTCAAAACTGAAATAAGTACCTACATCCATCTTGGGAATCAGTTGCTCATGCTCAAGAAATTATTCTTACTTTTCTAAGCCAAAAAGGTGCACAATCAACACCATGATAATAAAGTATTTTTTCTAACCAAGTTACAACAAAGAGCAGGCGATTTAGTGTCATCTACAAATATAAGCATACTGATCAGGATACGAATCTAGAGCAGCACAACAAGGTGAAATCAATAAAAGATTAAATTACTGGAGATAAACAAGGCAATGAAAAACAAAAGATGAACAATCTCTGGAAAAGGAGATGATAGAAAATCAACAACAATTACTATAGCAATATATAAGCAACTGGCAGTAGCAGAGTCACAAACAACAATCATATATTTATATGGAACATAAGGATGCACCTTTTTTTAAACAGATAGAAGTATAGCCACAATGTGGCCCTGGTGAACCTCAAAGATATAGAATCGCTAACTAATTAGCCTTGCAAGCGCATGATCTGCAATCTCTTAGGAAGCTGCATAACATGGCCATGTGAACCATGTAAAGGCAAAGGAGCAGATGAAGATCATATTGATATTTCTATCCAACATATAAACAAACACCCCTCTTCCTTGGATAAAAAATAAAGAATCTTAGAAGAAAAATACTAAACATGATCCAGACAATATAGAAGTAAATCATCCCTCCCTAAACCATTTACTCTTTGTAGCGAAGAATTATGGAAATAGAACACCAACAAGTGCACCCGTTCTTCTTGTCAGTTCCGTCAACCACACCCCCTCTAACGCTAAAGCGAGTGCTTAAGCGCCTAAAGCGAGCAAGTGTCTAAGGCGCTGCAGGAAGGGAAAAGAAATATCCGCCCATCCATTCAAAACATAGTAACAGTATTGGTTGTGTTAATTTGAGCCACCACAATCATCATCCAGATAGAAACTGATTGAATGCTTGTGTGTAACAAGGCATAAAAAGGGGGTCACTGTTACAAGCCACCAAAATACTTGAAACAAGACACTAACAGTCCACCTACATGGTAAATATATATCACCCATAACTGTAGTTTTTAGGACAGTACATCAACCTAGCACAAGTAAATTATCATTATTCAAGACAAGGAACAAGAGGCTGGGGCTGCCTGCATAAATGTCTCGACACCAGACGACCACAAGATTAAGACAAGAGTTTACTTGTCTAGTCATTTTTCATGAGACACACACAGGCTATACGTATCATATATAATGTCGTATATATACTGTAGAAGTAGCAGCGGCCTCACAAACGACAGTAGTTCTACGCCTAAAATTGCTAGTACAATTGAATCATAAAACGTACATGTACAACTACGAATCCTGCCCTACAGGAGAAGAAATTTATCGGAAAAATTGATTTAGCACATCTCAAAAACTAAATAGTGTGCTATCCTCAAAACGAAGCTAATTTCATGAAAACATGAACAAAATCTGACCACCAGCCAAGAAAAGAAGCTAACCTGCTTCTCCGGCGAATGGAGAGCGCCAGCCGGCGGCTCGAGAGGAGGGGCAACGGGACGGAGGATGGATGCGGCGGCGTGAGGTCGGCGGTCTGGGACGGACACGGCGGCATGAGGCCGGTGGTCTGCAACCCCCCACCCCCCTCTTGGGGGTGGCGAGGGGTGAGCTCGACGGAGAGAGCAGCGCCGGTGGCGAGCTCGGCGGCGGGAGAGGATTGGGGAGGAGCCCGGCTTCCTCCCGTCGACGGCGCGACGACACACTGCTCCGGTGGCTGTGGTGGCTCGTGCTCCTCCTCGCTGCGTCTCCTCCGCGTGCGGCGCCGACGGACTCCGGCCGCATCTAGGTCAGACTCCGGCCGGTGACGAAGGCGCAGAGGAGGGAGAGAGGGAGGGCAGAGTAGCGATGGCGGGCTCGGGCCTAGGGTTTGGAAGGAGAGAGAGAGATGAGGCGGGAGGAAGAGGAAGGGGGCGGCGCGACTGCGGTTGTGCGGGAGGAGCGATGGCTTCTCCACATGAGCGGCCACCTTTTATACCGCGTGACACGAAATGATGAAAATACCCTTGTGGGGGCGCTGGAATTACGCGCGGTGGCACGAATGCTTCTATACTATTCATTGCAATAGTGTTGCCTCTCGATCCTACGGCCCAGATCCTCCGGAAGGCAGATCGGACGGTCCAAATCGAATCCAGAAAACAATCCGACGGCCAGGGATCGCGAGCGGTGAGGAGCCGGGAGGATGGCCGGCATCCTTATTTCTCAATGTGCGTTGTTGGACTAACCAAGGATCACCCGCACCTTGGCTACACCACCTTCACCGTTGATGTTGACATCATGAAGAACTCCCGGGGGAATTAGGATTAACTTGGTGGAATCATAAATCTAGGTGTCATCTTTCTTTTTGCTCACTCAAATTGAACTTTGGAACTTTGCTGAGAGATAAATGGGAACGTAGAAGTCCAAGACTTGTTGAATTTCTTATTTGATTGTCTTCCTTGGGAAGAAGGGATCAACTTTATATGACCCCCCAAAAAATGCCCACTAATTGACCATTTCAAGCCAGCTTGGAGACCCCGACGCATTTTGGAATTTAGGGGTCCTTTCGGGAAATACTCCCAGATAAACAGTAGGGTCAAATCACATCTGTAGGCCTTTCCGAAGTAGGCATGGAGCTTTCAGAGTTGCTTTTACTATAACTTGGTAGTTTCAAAGAGACTTTAGGAGTGCATATGGTTCGTATCAGGAATGGATATATATTCTTCATCATTTGTTAAACCACTCTTAATAGTACGGTTTTTCTATGATAGAAAGATAGAGAAATGTAACAACAAAATTTAAAGATGCGGTTTATGTTTATCTTTTTTGTTGGTGCGTGTGTGTGGGGGAGGGGGGGGGCGCTCGAACCACCTTTATATAATTTTCATGGGACTAAATACAAGTTTCGTATACTTATGAATTAGGCCCCGTTCGGATCCTCTCCGCGAACCAGCTTCCTGAAATAGCCATGAGAAGCCAACCAAACGATCCAGCTCCGAGAAACCTGCTCATGGAGAAAGAGCGGCCCGTAGTGCAAATTTCTGGAGCAGTGAACACGCAACTTCGTGAAAACAAGAAGGGGAAGTTGCTCGAAATTACATGGGAATGCCCTTCCAAAGTGACATCCTCGAACGGTTTTCCTCTCACTACGAGCCACTGAACTGGGCCTAAGGCTCCCTTGGCCTACCAGCCCATGCTGACGGAGAGGAGCTGCTGCCGAACGCATCATGCTCCTGTCGAAAGTTGCTGGTGGCTGGCCTCTCGGGAAGCTAGTTATTCGATGAAGCTGGCGACGTTCCGAACGGGACCTTAATCCTTTGTCATTACCACAGGAATCCACATATTGGCTAAGGTATCCTTTCAGTCTGCCACTTTTTAGTGGATGATGACAACGTGATTTATATTTGAATGCTTCTAAAAATGAATGTTTTTTATTAGATATGGAGTTTGCACCTCTAGATTTATGATTTTTTTTTGCTTTTGAATGCAAAATGCACAAAATAATGTTGATAGAGGCCCCTTATATATATATTTATATTCCAGGTGGATGCAAGTTGATCAAGATATCTAATAAGAACACACTTGTGTACTAACTAGCAAGTGAGACATGTCATCGAGCAAATACTAGAACTCACTTCACTAAAGTGCATGTGTGTGACATGGCACACACACGTATGAGAACATCAGAACATTAATGTTCTCTAATATGATGGATGGCTTTCAGGATCCATCCCATATTTTTTGAACCGGGCTTTACCCCTTTCCATTGCAAACAAGGAAATACAACCAGTCCCGGATACAGAGTCAGGAGGAGGGAAAGAGGTAGAGCGAGTCCAAGCATTACCAGGAAACCCATTGCCATTCGATCGCCGTCGACACGAACACTGTGGGGCGAAAACCTGGTAACACACAAAGTACTAAAGTACCAAACTTAGACAGCACCCAGACATGAATACATGCCATTGCATCAAAGACTATTTAACCAAAAGCAAAAACCACTACTCAGATTATGGCCTTCCCAGCAACACACACTCCACTTCCACTTCAAACAGCAGGAGCCCGCGAATTCTCTCATGTTCCTCCGATTGGCTGAGTGGCAGCCCCGCAAAGTCTCATCAGCTGCATCATGCTGGTCCTAACCATCTCGGCGACTGAGCGTAGCTTGTCGGCGTCCTCTCCTTTCTGCAGCCTTGTCCAATACATAAGAAAAGGGCACATAGAGAACACAATTTCAAAAGGAGTTTTAATCTGCTTTTTTTTGAAAGTAGCCTTGTTGCGAGCGAACCAGATTGCCCAGCAAGCAGCAGCAAGTCCAACCGTATAAAAATTCTCCCCTCCTGGAAGGAAAGTATAGCACCAAGCAAAGAATTGCCAGTAATTATCAGGACACTTATCAGTGCCAAGAACCACCCCAATAGACTTGTACACACCGATTACATCCATATATTGGATTCCAATACACCATAGCTAACAATCCAGGTGTATAAACTGTCCTTATCTGGTCACATGCTTGCTGATTGCAAATAAAACGGAATTTGGTTGGTTTAACAGGCATATGATCTCCACACACACAACCCAACTTAAAGTTCACTTATTTTTTTGAGTTTGAATGGAAGTTCACTAGAAGTGTTAGTGTTAGATCGCATAAGAAGTACATGTAGAAGAATTATTGTTGCCATAAAGCTCCAAATTCTGCCATGTGTATAAATTTTTTTCTCATTTGCTCACATTATTGCTGATCACAAATAAAACAAAATTCGGTTGGTTTAGCAAGCATGATCTCGATCAACACAAACCAAATGAAAGTAAGTGTTAGTGTTAGATCACATGAGTAGTAAATGTATAAGAAAAGAATGCCATATGAACCAGGCACTAGTAGAGGATCGACCATTAGTCCTGATTCGTAAGGGTCTTTAGTCCCGGTTCACCAACCGGGACTAATAAATCGGGACTAAAGGCCCCCACCCTTTAGTCCCGGTTGGCCACGACCCGGGACAAAATCCCTTCCATGTGGCCGCCAGCGCACCGACCACTGGGGACCTTTAGTCCCGGTTAGTGACACCAACCGGGACTAGAGGTTTAGGAGTTTAGGATTTTATAGGGTTTATGGTTTATTTTGTGTTTTCTATTTAATTATTTTTCATTTCAAACATGTTTTACGCTACTGCGGTCGTCAAGTGCCACTATAGAGCACGAGCAGAGCGGTACACACGAAGGATGACAACATAGTGCATGCAAGTGCCACGGAGCTGACTTCCGTTTGCAGTTGTTGCCCTTTCTTTATCCAAGCGGCGGGACATACAATTTGGTACACACAACACATACAATTTGTTATACACACACAGGATAATGACATTGAAACTAGAATTAAAGAGATACGTGGACGTAGCTAATACTACTTAATTACCTTCGGTTGCACCCATTTCAGCTGTTGTTTCCATGAGCCTTGAACCTGTTTGATGAACTTTTGCCAAACCCTGTCCGCTGACAAAGAAAATGAATAAAGGAGTTATAAATTAGTTGATATCAGGAAATGAACTAAAGAGCCCGACATAGTGCGATAATGATTGAAATTACATGTCGAGCATCTCCTTCACGTTTGAGTATTCTTTTTGTTCTTTAAGTAGTGACTCCAGTACTTGAACTTTTCCCTTGTCAACTTCAATGATTGGCAGGATCCAGTGGAAACTGCATGCGCACACGTTTGTATAATTAAGCGGGCATGTGCATAACTCATCAACGACACTTATTAACATCTAGTAAGCAAAATATAATTTATAGTACAAGACAGTAACACTCGCCTGTAGTTGTAAGGAAATAGTATTTCTGGTTGAGTATTTAGTTGCTTCAAAAATTCTAGCAAGATTCTCTTTGTGTCTTTTTTGCTGATTTGCCACACACCTTCATTAACGGTATTTGGGTCAATGAACCCAATGTCATAGCGTCCATCTCATTTCTCTACTCATATAAAAGACTCGGTTGGTGAAGATGGTGTGTCTGTCATCCGTCATTTCTGACCATCAGATCTGCATCTAATGACTGTGATGTAAGCGATGGCATTCTTGCAACAAGACCCCCACTTCTCTGCTCCAATCTGCAGAAACCCCTTAGTATCTTGAAACCAACCACATCCCTCCCCCACCTCATGAAAACAGCCATGAGGAATATATTTTGAGTGAAACCTAATACGAGTATATTTTTAGAGATTTGTCTAGTGCATCTGGATTAAATAACTGAAACATTTATTGAAACTCAACCCACAAATCTTTTTCATGAAAGTAATGCTCTGCCTTGACTTTCACCATGAGGCTCTCTCGCCCGTTCTGTATTTCTCTCAGGTACCAGTCATGCAATTTCCACATTTCCGTTGATAGAAGCGGGACCTCCTCAGGCCTGACCAGAGGTTGGCCGGGGACATATTTCCATGCTAGTTCCTCCTCTTCGAACCCGGGGAGAACCTCGATGCCTAGGAGTTGTTCAACAGTGACACCGACCTCTCTAGCCATCTATCTATGAGCGTCGGTTATTACCGACTGATCGGCGATACTCACATGTGATTGTACAATGAGAGGGGGATTGATTCCACTGCATGTTATCCCAGATGGGGAACAGTTTTCCCACTTTTATTGCTACCTGCTTGGCTCGAGCTCGACTCGTTATCTGTTTGTGCATGATATGATTTCTTAATAGAGCGCATAGTCTGAGTCCACTCTCTTCACAACCAGTTTAGCCATATCCACAAAGTGTTGTACGACTTCCTCAGGTATTTTCTCCTTTGGCGGCGGGGACGGTTTCTTCACAGAAAAGGCCTTCACTTGGGCATCCACTTTGGCATTGTTTTCCTCGGTGGTCATCTCGTAAGCCAACTTCTTTTTGGCAGGAGGAGAGGCTTTCTTGCTTTGTGCTCTCTTCTGCTTTGGAGAAGACTGACACGCCCGAGATTGATATGGCAGACTTGCGCTGATGGGCTCCGTCTTGGGGTGGGGCGGTGGAGTCGGCTGACGCGGTGGTGGACTAGCGCCGCGCTCCGTCTCGGGGTGGGGTGGTGGAGTCGGCTGACACGATGGCGGACTAGCGACGCGCTCTGTCTCGGGATGGGCGGTGGAGTCGGCTGACATGGCGGACTTGGAGGAGGAGCCGGCTGACGCGACGTACTTGGAGGAGGAGTCGGTGGCCTTGGAAATACGATGCAATCCTTTCTCTATAGAATGATACAACATATGGCGTCTCCCAGTGTGCGCTCCTCCTCACCTCTAGGAATGTCAAGCTCTAGCTCGTCATATCCCGACATCACTTCATCCACTCCCGACACGAGCATAGCCAGCTGGATTCGGATTGCCATGGAAGGTTGCTTCAGGGGGATTTGGTAAATCATAGCCGTCCGCCACCTTCAGGGATATGTTCTTCAGTTTCATGTGTAGCTCACAAGGTGTCGAATCTTCGATATCATCCACGGGGTATCTAGCCAGTAGTGCATCATCAGCTGAGGTAGGACCCACGCTGCTTTTCGGCATAGATGGGATGGTGCTACCCAATGTTGGATCTGCTTGCTGCTACCGCTGAGACGCCCTTTCCTGGCTAAGTGAGTCGATCCGCTCCTGCTGCCGCATGAAAGCGCGTCCCAACTCCGCGTGCTTTGATTCTACCTGTTGAGGGCGGTCTGCTTCCGACTTCTTCTGCTCCTCCTCCTGCTTCTTCTTTCTTGCACGGCTTTTGTAAGTGGGGTTCCAATCCGCAAACCCCTCAAACCATGGAACAAGGCCTTTGTCTCGTGTTCATCCCGGGTGTTCAGGATTCTTCAAGGCGCGCGTAAGCTCGTCGTTCTCTCTCTCGGGCTTGAACGCCCCCATTTGAGCCTCTTCTATTGCAACAAGTAAAGCGTCGGAGGCTTCTTTGAGACTTGCTATCTCCATAACCAGCCCTATCTTTGGGTCCAACTTTCCCCAATGCGCATAAAACCAAGTCCTGCACCTGTCGGGCCAACTCAATGTAATTGGAGTGACCCCTGCAACAATCATATGTTCCTTAGATTGATCCCACTTAGGTCGGCCGACCTGGTAGCCACCTGGCCCTGGAACATGGTGAAACTTTTTTTTCACAACATTAATCTTGTTTTTCCTTGACCATTCCTTAGCTGCTTCCAATTTCTTGAACTCCACAAAAGAGTCCCAATGATCTTTTGCCTTCTCCAGTCCTAGTGATTTCTGGAGTCTGCTTTCCTGCTTCTTCGTAGCCTTTCCATATTATTTTCTTGTTGTTGCAGAATTGTGTGGCCATCTTCTTAAGAGCACTCTTCTTGACTTTCTCCCGTTCTGCATCTGCCAAATGCTCTGGTAGGGTGAAATGTGACATGAGCGATTCCTAAAGCAGTTCTTTTGCTCTTTCAAAGACAAAATTAACTCCTCAATCTCCCTTTGGCTTATTCCATTCTTGAACGGAGATCAGGATTTAGTCACTGACAATAACATCGCACTGACACTTAAATTTGTCCTCATTCTTTTTAGGAGCAAGTGGTTTGCCACATGGTTTGATCGCATCGATGTTGTACTTTATGCCAGCCTGCAACCTTTTGGCCGGGCCTCGTACTGCCCTGCTTGTAGAAGATTTGCTTGATCCGGAGCGCTAAAAGAAGAAAGATCGATTCGTTAATACATATATATATATATATATATATGTATGTATGTATGTATGTATGTATATATACAAATCAATTAATACATGTAATGATCACCATAGGCCTTATATATATACCTCGTCGGTCTTTGTCTGTGTACTAAAGTAGGGGCACTCCTTTGTACCCCTTATTTGTGCATGGGCAGCCGGAGCCGCGCCCACGGCCACACTTAAGCAAGGTAGAGGCAGGGAATCACAGCCGCGAGATGGCCAAAGCAACGCCAAGACGGAGGCATAAAGAGCAAGAAGGCGAGGTGGATTTCCTCGGCAAGACCCTTGTCGGGGCGGCTTCCACAGCCCCGGCAAGGACCTTGCCGGGGCAGCTTACTCGACGCCAGCAGGGCGCGCCACCCTTGAACCCCAATTTTCTCTAGCGCCACCAACCACGTTGGGTCCAAGGCTCGGGAGGCGCCTCCATGATGGCATGCAGATCTTTGTGAAGATAAGAAACACTTCAAATCAGAAGAGGATTAGAAGACGACGAACCTCGGCGAGATACTTGCCGAGTAAACCCACAAGACCCCCGACAAGATCCTTGCCGGGGACGATCGCAACGCCACGGCGAGACCCTTGTCGGGGCCCCAGCAAGGCCATTGCCGAGGACATCCGTGAGGCCACAGCCAGACCCGCACCCGCCAATTTTCTATCACCGCACCCATGCAACTGCCAGCCCACCAGCTGGGCAGGCGCCTGCGTGTCGACATGAGGCTTCTTGGCCAACTCAGCGCATGCCTACGTGGTGGCATGCAAACCTTCGTGAAGGCCCTACCACCGCGCCACCTCAGCAGCCTGCCAGCCTACATGGCGCTGACTGCCTCACTGGCCCAGGCGCGTGTCAAAGCAGGGCGAAGCGGCGGTAAAGTGAGGGGGACACGTCGGAGGCGCATTAAATGTGGTTTGTCCCGTAATGGCAAGCGACAGGCTTAACCACAATATCCCGATGCCACCTCCTGTGTGCCACTGTGGTGATCCCCTTGCCTATAAAAGGAGGCCCAAGGCAGCCAGGAGAGGGATTCAGACCCTTGGACAAGTTACGCTCATTGTAGCTAGCTCAAGAACCACAAGAACACAGATACACACACAAAAGCAGGACTAGGGTATTACGCATCCTCGCGGCCCGAACCTGGATAAACGACCTGAGTGTTTGTGCTGGCTGCTGATCCCGCTCTTCTCACCACCCCGCGCCCTGCAACCGTAGTAGGGATTCTTGTGATCCCATAGGTGTCGTTTCCCTCCGACATCCATGGCGCACCAGGTAGGGGGCGCCAGTAGTGAGAATCTGGTTTAGTAGTTGGTCGAGCAGCTCCTCGTCATCATGGCTTCCCAAGAAGAAGGCGACCAAGCAAGCAGCCCCGTCAGCAGGTGCAGCAAGCGTTCGCGTGACGACAAAAAAAAAGCTAAGTCATGCAAAACTTTGAGTAACTCCTTTCTATATAAGTTTATCCTCCCCGGAGATCTTTCCTTTGTATGAGAAACCTGCATGCAGTGGGGCCCGTCCATTATTGGCAACGCCCTTGGTCTGTTTCGAGTCCGCTCAACAGATCGAGCAGCTGTGTCGAGAACGGCAGGGTGGCCTTCCGCTATTGGCAACGCTCTCGCTCTGTCTCGAGTCCGCTCGACAGTTCGAGCGGCCGCGCTGAGAACGGCAAGGTGGTTCACATGGCAGCAAGCACACCCTGTCGGCCGCTAAAGGATCCGTCCTTCAAGGCGTTGTGGTCTGGGTTCGCGCGCCGGCAAGCCTGCCCAATTGGCATAGGGTGGACATAAAAGGCAGGGTTGAGCAGGGGAATAACATGCATCAAATTTAAAAACACTGCAGAGTTATATTACATTAATTTTTGTTGCGGTTCTAACTAAAGATATGAATTGTCTTGCGGTCCCTCTATCCTCTGAATTCCGCCGACACGGCTGATGATGGGTTCGATGCGCTCCTTGAGCACCGAGAGGTCTGCATCACCCGGCAGGCTTTCCAGCACGGCGTCGAAGTCAAGTTCGGGGTTCCAGTATGCCAGCTTGGTGAGGACCTTGGTCATAGCGCCCTGGCAAAGTATCCGGGCCTCGTTGGCCAGGGAGATTGCCCGGTTGGAGTCGAATCGTTCCAGGGCTCCAAGAACGCCCTCGAAGAACAGGGTCAGCTTGGTGTTGGGGCTCGTGCCCGGTTCCAGGGCGTACCTCACTTCCGGCATCTTCATGTCGACCAACTGCTTGGTGATCCTGTTGGTGACGTCGGCGAGGCGGCTGATCCAGATGTTCTCGCCCTTCATGAAATCTGCGTGGTTGGCGGCGGCGTTCTTCCGCAGCTGTTCCTCCTCCGCCAGGCTCTTGGTCAGGGCTCCCTCCTGATCCTTGGCCTTCGTGAGCGTCTTCTCAAGACCCTCCAGCTTCAGCTTTAGATCCTCGATGGAGTCGTTGGCGCAGGAGAGCTGCTCGGCCTTGGCAAGGTTTTCATCATGCGCCACTGTCAAGGCGTAGCGGGCTGAGTCTCTCTCCTTCACCAACTGATCGACCCTGGTCTTCAGGCCGTCCCGCTCCACCTCCAGCTCCTTCACCTTGTTGTCGTGGGCCAGATCATGGGCATCAAGCGCTTCCTTGTGCTTATGCTCCAGCTCTCGGGTCTGCGCCGCGGCAAGCTTCTCGACCTCCTCATCCTTGCCGCGGAGTGTAGCAGCAAGCGTCGCCTCACGGGCGGCGAGGTCCTCCTCCTGGGAGTTCAGCTCGGCCTCGCGCTGGGACCGGATGGCCTCGGCCTTGGAGGCCTCCTCCCTAGCCTCCTCCCGGGCTTTCTCGATGTCGGCCTGCTTCAGGAGGAGCTCCAGCTCGCGCTGCGCCAGCTGGCCTTGGGTGGCCCTCAGTGAGGGAGTCCTGGATTAGGGGGTATCCGTACAGCCGGACTGTATGCAACGTCCAGACTATTGAAGCGTAAAGATACAAGACTCAAGACTTCGACCCGTGTTCGGATGGGACTTTCCTTGGCGTGGAAGGCAAGCTTGGCGATCCGGATATTATATTTCCTTCCTTGTAACCGACTCCATGTAAACCCTAGCCCTCTCCGGTGCCTATATAAATTGGAGAGGTTGGTTGAGGGAGTCCTGGATTAGGGGGTGTCCGGATAGCCGGACTATCATCATCAGCCAAACTATCATTTGCCGGACTATCATCATCGACCGGACTCCAAGACTATGAAGATACAAGAGTGAAGACTTCCCCCCGTGTCCGGATGGGACTTTCCTTGGCGTGGAAGGCAAGCTTGGCGATACGGATATGTAGATCTCCTACCATTGTAACCGACTCTATGTAACCCTAGCCCTCTCCGGTGTCTATATAAACCGGATGGCTTTAGTCCGTAGGACAACAATCACAACCCTTACAATCATACCATAGGCTAGCTTCTAGGGTTTAGCCTCCTTGATCTCGTGGTAGATCTACTCTTGTAAACATCCACAATATCAATATCAATCAAGCAGACGTAGGGTTTTACCTCCATCAAGAGGGCCCAACCTCAGGTAAACATCATGTCCCTTGTCTCCTGTTACCATCCGCCTAGACGCACGTTCGGGACCCCTACCGAGATCCGCCGGTTTTGACACCGACATTGGTGCTTTCATTGAGAGTTCCTCTGTCGCCACCGATAGGCTTGATGGCCTCTTCAATCAACAACGACGCAGTCCCGGGTGAGACCTTTCTCCCGGACAGATCTTCGTGATTCGGCGGCTTCCAGATCGCGGGCCAACTCCTTGGCCATCCGGAGCAGATCGAAGCTACGCCCCGCCGTCAGTCAGGTTTGAAGCCTAAACTTCACGGCCGATATCCGCGGGACTTGATCCTCGATGGATCTCGAGCCACACCGAAGCGCCGCCACTGTCACGATGGGCATGACCTAACTCGCCACGGACAGACCTTGAGGTCAGATTCGATCCGCTCCGACTCATAGTCCGGAGCCGATCGCTCAATCGAGGACGGATGGCTGGACACCGCCGGGAGCCGCAATTTCTACGGCGATGGAGCCAACACTTACCTTATCCCACATAAACCCGTGACTCGAGGTGCCGGACTCGCTGCGGACTCAGACCTCCGCTACCGCCAATGAATCCGATTGGCCGATCATGGAATTCACCGCTGCGGACATCTTTCAAAGACTCACCCTTTGGCGATATCATAAATTCATTGAAGCATCTCTCGCTATCCGGAGAGCCTGGCCGAACTACGGCCGGGACGGTTGGGACGCGATGACGAAGAAATTCAGATCCCACCCACCACCCGCTTCAGAGCCACCGCCGACGATTTAACCGACGATTGACTCGACTACGACCAAGACATCGACGGTATGGACGACGATGCCGAGACTACCAAGAACCAAAGGCTACACAGACACCGGAAGACCACCTCGCCATACGACGATGCATGGTGGACACCCAAGGAAAGCGATAACGAGGAACAACGGACACGACAGATGATAATCTCGCCGATAAAGAACCAAAACGGCGACGCAAACGCCGCCCAAGTCCCGCCGATCAAAGCAGCCTTCCTAACGACCCAGCGATAGAGCAGGCTAGCCACCGACGACGAAACAGGATGAGCCGGATAATCAACCCTTCACGAAGCAATCAACAGTCCGCCACAACACCAGAGCATAAGAGCATACGCAAAAGCTCGCCGCCACCGCAAGAAGTTTGAAGAAGGCGAAACGGAAGCTCAAAACAGCGTAAGACACGCCGTAATGAAGTGGAGCAAAGTATTCAAGACATCGACAAATATGGCAACGCCATCAAACCAAGAGCTACTCGAGCGCAAGTTGCTACCAGAATTTGACGAAGGAAGCCATCGAGCCTTCACAAGAAAAATAAAGAGGCCGCTGGCGGATAGACGCCGCATTTACGTGCCCAAAACAACAAACGGGCTGCACACAAGCTAATTATAATCTGGTAAAACGGATGGCCCAACTAGGTCCATCTACGGGCCAAAAAAGGACCCTGTGAAGTAACATACCACGACAAGCGTTGAAGATAGCGGCACACCCAAATACAGGGGCGCCGCACACCCGCTATGTTTCACCGATGAGGTGCTGGATCATGAATTTCCAGCAGGGTTTAAACCCGTAAGCATAGAGGCATACGACGGCACAACAAACCCCGGAGTCTGGATAGAAGACTACATACTACACATACACATGGCTAGAGGAGACGATCTCCACGCCATAAAATACCTACCCCTCAAGCTCAAAGGGCCAGCTCGGCAGTGGCTCAAAAGCCTCCCAGAAAACATTGTTGGAAGTTGGGAAGAGCTTGAGGACGCGTTTAGAGCAAATTTTCAAGGGACTTATGTCCACCCTCCGGATGCTGACGACCTGAGTCATATAACTCAACAGCCCGAGAGTCACAAATTTGAACAGGTTCCTTACCAAAAGAACCAATAGTCGATCGTCCGGACGCAGGCCTTAGCAGCTTTTAAACACAACGTCCGAGACAAATGGCTCGCCAGACACGCCGCCAAGAGAAGCCAAGAACAATGGCCGCTAACAAGCCTCATGACGCGATTTTATGCGAGAGAAGACAGGTAGCTAGCAAGATGCAGCACCAAATGACCCGAGTACATACGAGATCGAGATGGAACGGAAAGTCACGGCGCAGAAAGATCGGCCGAATAAAGAAAAAGCCCACGAGCACGGCGGTCAACGCCGATTCAAAACCTCGTGGCGAGACAATAAAACACGGCCTCTTAAGGACAACAGAGATGAGCTATCAAATTTAAACAAAATTTTAGATCGGATATGTCAAATCCACAGTACCCCCGGAAGGTCTGCAAACCATACCAATCGAAATTGTTGGGTTTTTAAACAGTCCGGCAGACTTAATGCCGGACACAAGGGGCCTCGACACGCCGAAGCGAGGACAATGACGAGCCCCACCAGCAGAAAGCACCGAAGTCAAAGGACTTTCCCTCGAGAAGTCAAAACAAGAACTTGCTTCACGTGATAAACACGAAAAGCCAACATGGCACTCGCCAAGACAAGTATCGGACGAGCCACCCTAGTGGACCAAGGTTGGATGTCAAACCAATCACTTTCGACCATCCGGATTAGTCCGTATATCCGGAGCGCAGGATAGACTGCCTCGATATCGGATCCCATAATAGACGGACTGCAATTAACGCAGTGTCGATGGACGGTGGCGATGACTTAAACCTGCTATATCCGGACACAATTAGCAAGTGGGGATAGACCCTATTACATTAAGGCATAGCCGCACTTCCTTCAAAGGAGCGCGCCAGCCCTTAAGCCAGCTATCAAGCACCACTGGGGGACGAAGCTCTCGCCCACTTCCATACAATACCACATTCCGCGCCTCCCACGCTTCAAATGCCCGTCCACGTGGCATCGCTTTCATCAAAGGGTCGCTGAGACCCCGGACACGCTAGACGAGTCCAGAATAAATAAGCTAGGGGCTACCTAGCCGCACACCCTCTCACAAGGGTTTGCACACACAAGCCATAATGAGCTAGCATAGGCTCAGCTTTCTTAATCTATATTTCAATTTTTACGCACTTTCTTGCACGATTTCTTTTCCAACCAAGTTCCTCTCTTTTTTACAGATGAACAGCGTGCACACCTCGCCCGTGATACGGCACAACGGAGACACAGCGCAGACGCATGAGGGACCCGTTGCAAGGACTCTTTTCGGACTAAGACCCTCGTAAACCTTTCTTCTGCTCTTGTTGCTATAATCCCCGGTTTTCAGCATAACCAGAGTGGAGATCTGGCGTTTTGGCATCGGCCGCGCCAAGAGAACCTGCCGTACACTGACACAAGGGGCTTAGGGCTTTGTTTTGCCGCTATTATAAAGACCGAACACCTTCGGGGTGTTCGGCGCCTCGAGTTAGGCCTTATATGCATCAGCTCCAAATCATGTCTTTGGTCAAATGTTGGGTTTGCCTGCCCTGTGTTTTTCTCGCCTTACGCTCCGTATCATCGGCTAACGCTGCTCCGGGAGAACTATGCGATTGTGCCCC
Source organism: Aegilops longissima (assembly GCA_021605205.1). NCBI lineage: Eukaryota > Viridiplantae > Streptophyta > Magnoliopsida > Poales > Poaceae > Aegilops > Aegilops longissima. The sequence goes on from CM038679.1 coordinate 48,575,476, forward strand.
AGTTTGGCTGGGCGAGCACCTCAAGATCTAAAGCCGAAACCGACCGTCATGATACAGCGAGAGACCGTCAACCACTCGACGACCTTGGGAATGTTTAGGATTCCTCCGCTTTGACGAAGGGCCGCTTTCTGGCCAGTACATACGCGCCTCAATTCGAGAGCACGGTGCCCTGTGGGCTATGTCGTAGCCCCACCTCGAACTCCATGGCTAAGTGAAAGTGATAAAGCATTATAGTCCGGTTGCCTCGCTTGCTACGCTACCACCTCCTTTACAGGACCGAGACGCCGGATTAAGTGTGAAAACGCTATTTTTTATGAACACCCCGCACCTTGTGCGTGGGGGCTGAAGCCGACGACTGCCATCTTTCAGGTTATACATACGTATACATGAACGGCCGCAAAGGAGATATTCTATTACTTGAACGCACAAGTATAAAAGGTGCTTACATCATAAAATCGTTTTTATATCATATAAACGTTCATTCGAATGTAGCATTTTTCGAGCACTGCGACTCTATTACACGGGCACCAGGCAGCACTTCGCCAAAATAGTGCTCGGCGGGTAGCTGGTTATTATCCGAACCGGGTCGCAACAGCGATGGCATCCATCTCGTCCAATGTGTCTTCACACGGCGAAGCGCCATCCGCGCACCCTCTATGCAGCCGACCGCTTCATCACCTTGATATGCGGCACCGCCCCAAGAAATTGCTGCAATAAGCCAAAGTAACTCTTGGTGGGGCCTATCCGCCGGATATGGGTCACTATATCCGCCATAGCAAGCCCGGACAACCTATTTAGCTCAGCCCACTCAGCCAAACGATCGGTCAACGGAAGTGAACGCTCCGGACTATGGAATTGAGACCAAAACAGCTCTTCCGTCTGGTGATCCTTCCGCTTCGAATGCACAACGGCATCCGCCGCACTTGTCGCTAAGTCCATATAAGGTCCTTCGACACCACAGTTGGCCCAGTGAGCATATTTTGAATCCGTGAACCTTCGGCGCAGCAGAAAAGGCTTGCCAGCTACAATCTCCCCGGCCTGGCGCAGCTCTTCCTTCATGGCCCGAATTGCAGAGCGGGCATTCTTGGTTTCAGCGGTGGCCTTCCGCAGGTCTTCCTGCCCCGCTAGGCGCTCCTTCCCAAGAGCCTCATTGCGGTCGGTAGCCTCTTTAACTTCACAGCCATTTCGCTATCTCTTCCTCGCTTCCCGCAGCAGGCGGCCTTTTCGCCGCTAACTCCTCGGCGCCGAGGCTGCCGCATCACTCCTTCCGCCTGCTCCTTGGCTTGAGCAAGTTCGCCCAAGGCTCTCCACGGCAGCGGCACTATCTGCATTTCACGCAAATTTTGTAAGGAGTTGGCTTCGCTCCCATACCATGTGTCCACGCAGAACACTTACCTTGCGACTCATCAAGTCGCTCGTTGATCAGCGATGTCTTCATCCGCCACATCGAGTTGCCGCTTAGTTCAAGAACTCCATAAGTCCGGCTGGCCCTAGACGACCCGCCACCTGCATAGGCACGACGAAATTTAAAACTGCGATTTTGATCTCGAAGACGTTGTCGATATCGACAACCTACCGAGTCTCGGGGCTACTATCTATACAGGCGCATTCTATATGCAAAACTGTTAAAAGGTGTGTTATTTTACATACCTCAAACCCCGCCAAGAACTTCGACGGCATCATGCAACCCGCCTTGGCGGACGAAATCCTTTCAATCACCACGCCATCAATGCGTCTGATCTTCCGAGATAGACGCCTTCTCGAAAGCATCCTTCACCAGACACCGCTTGGTGCCGAACTATCCGGCTTTGCCACACTCGGGGCTCCTCCGTGATTTACACTTCGTGCTCGTCCGCCCTATCCAACGGCGCCCCGAACGGGGCGTCTTGCTCTCTATCATCTCCGGACGAAGGTCCCCCGAAGACGAGCTCATCTGCGAAGGACGGAGATCCGAACTACAAGGTAAAAACTTTTGTTATCCTCAGAAGCATAAATAGGGATGTCCCTTATTGAAAAACTCTTTTCTTTCTACTTACGGCTCGTTGGAGGGCTGGCTCATTAAGGGAGATTGTGCGCCCGGGGCCTCCCGGACGCAGACCCTCCGGTGAAGATTTCTTCCCGCTTAGGGCTTTTTCCCCGGTCCCTGAGGCAGTCCTCTTCTCCCTTGGTAGGACTGATTCTCGATCCCCTCGCTCAAAAGCCTCCTTAGGCGAGGCAGTAGCTTTCCTTCTTTCCCTTTGCTTTCCTCCGGCGCAACCTCCAAAGATACGGACCAAAGACGGATCCGGCGCGGTCTCGGGGGGGGCCGACACCAGACACTTTGCTTCCGCTATCCACTCCTGTGTAGAAGGGATCGGTCATAAGGCGGATCATTGAAAGGCAAACAAACGGTATGTCCGGACTTGGAACTACTTACTTGAGTATCCGGGTAATTGCAGCTTAGTCCAGCATCTCGGTCAATTCCGGACGCACCTCTTGCGATCCGAAGAATAAGTTATACATCTCCAGGGGTGTCATACCCATGAAGTGTTGAAGAATCCGTGGGCCCTCCGGATTGAACTCCCATAGCCGGAGAGGACGGCGCTTGCGGGCAGGAGACGCCTAATTAGCATAACTCGCATCACCACCACCATATCGATCTCCCTCGTTAAGAGATCTCGAATCCGCCCTACGCAAAGGGGCACGCCCTTTGTGGCCCCCGCTTGAGCTCCTTATTGACCCACGACATCAATCGTCGTGGAGGTCCCGGAGGAATAGGGCGGCGGCTGTTGTTCCGCGCCCCACGGAACGGTAATATAGAACCACTCTTGCTGCCACAGTGCGAGCTCCTCTTGAAGGAGCCAGCGGGCCACGGGCATCGGCTCTCCTACTTATGGCCGCCCGCCACACTCCGCTTGACGCCCCGATCATCTTCGCGCCACATTGAAAGTCTTCACCACAGGCGAAGTGTGGGGTGACGCGGAGGAAGGCTTCGCAGATGACAATAAATGCGGATATATGGAGGATGGACTCCGGAGCCAAGTCGTGGAATTCCAACCCATAGTAAAACATGAGCCCTCTCACGAAAGGATCCATCGGGAAGCCTAAACCCCGACGGAGGTGGGATACGAAGACGACATACTCGCCGGGCTCAGGGGTAGGGATGGCCTGCCCTTCGGCAGGCAACCTGTGCGAAATCTCGTAAAACAGGTACTTGGCCTCCCGCAGCTTAAGCACGTCCTCCTCCGTGACGGAGGAGGGCGTCCACCGGCCCTGGAGGTCGGAACCGGACATCGTTGAAGGTCCGAAGCGCTCGAATCTGGGGCTCTAGGTGCTGGAACTTGGAGTGTGGAGAGGATTCAACGGAAGGTTGAAGAAAAAGAAACGAGCCTTGGTCCCGTTATAAAGAGGGAGAATACCAAGAGCCGTCTCCATGACCGTTTGGAACTCGCCTTCGATAGAGGGGGCGTGGCGGACGGGCGCGGTTGGGTTACCCACGCCCGTATTGATGAGAATCCCAGATTAAGGGGAAACACGATCTCGCTCGACAAGACGTGCCAAGAAACCGCTTATTAAATGCGCCGAGGTGGTAAAGTAAAAATAATTCGAGTAATGGCTTGGTAGTGGTGTGACGTCATGCCACGAAAAACGTTAGCAGATTGAGCTTGTGTATATATTATTATTCTCTCTAAGGTGGAATGTGGAATTTATTTTGCAGAGCCGGACACTATCCTGGTGTTTCCAATCTTCTATCATTTGGAGGAGGAACCCGCCTTGCAATGCCAAGCAATATACATGCCGGACTTATCGTCATTGAAGCCCGGTTCAGGGCTACCGAGGAGTCCTGGATTAGGGTGTCCGGATAGCGGACTATCATCATCACCGGACTATCATTTGCCGGACTATCATCATCGACCGGACTCCAAGACTATGAAGATACAAGATTGAAGACTTCCCCGTGTCCGGATGGGACTTTCCTTGGCGTGGAAGGCAAGCTTGGCGATCTGGATATGTAGATTTCCTACCATTGTAACCGACTCTATGTAACCCTAGCCCTCTCCGGTGTCTATATAAACCGGATGGCTTTAGTCCGTAGGACAACAATCACAACCCTTACAATCATACCATAGGCTAGCTTCTAGGGTTTAGCCTCCTTGATCTCATGGTAGATCTACTCTTGTAAACATCCACAATATCAATATCAATCAAGCAGGACGTAGGGTTTTACCTCCATCAAGAGGGCCCGAACCTGGGTAAACATCGTGTCCCTTGTCTCCTGTTACCATCCGCCTAGACGCACAGTTCGGGACCCCCTACCCGAGATCCGCCGGTTTTGACACCGACATTGGTCCTTAGAAGGCCGATCACAATTACAATCATACCATCATAGGCTAGCTTCTAGGGTTTAGCCTCTATGATCTCGTGGTAGATCTACTCTTCTACTACCCATATCATCAATATTAATCAAGCAGGAAGTAGGGTTTTACCTCCATCGAGAGGGCCCGAACCTGGGTAAACATCTGTGTCCCTTGCTTCCTGTTACCATCAACCTAGACACACAGATCGGGACCCCCTACCCGAGATCCGCCAGTTTTGACACCGACATTGGTGCTTTCATTGAGAGTTCCTCTGTGTCGTCGCTACAGGGCTCGATGGCTCCTCCAGTCATCGTCAACAACACGATCCCGGGTGAGACCTTTCTCCCCGGACAGATCTTCGTGTTCGGCGGCCGCCTGCGAATCAACTCACTTGGCCATCTGGAGCAGATCGACAGCTACGCCCCTGGCCACCAGATCAGGTTCGGAAACATGAACTACATGGCGGACATTCGCGGAGACTTGATCTTTGACGGATTCAGGCCTACGCCAGGAGCACCAGACAGTCACGACGAGCACGACTTAGACCTGCTGTCGGACAAAGCTCGGGGTATCACTCACCCCCGCGGTAGCCTCGGACCTAAATCTGGAGCAGGCTGCATTGCCTAAGGACGGAGGGCTGGACCCCGCCCTGCAGGTCGCACACTCATCAGCGGTGGAGCCGAACACGGCCTCACCTCTGTGGTGGCTCAGGACTCGGACCCGGATTCAGATCCGGATGTTGGTTCCGTCCGCGCCTCCCAAGCCGCCGAGCCAAAGTTGGGCTCCGTAATGGAGTTCACCGCTGCGGATATCTTCCAGCACTCGCCCTTTGGCGACATGCTGAACTCGTTAAAAACTCTCTCTTTGACAGAAAATTCTGGGCCAAACTATGTCCGGCTCGAGTGGGAAGTAGGCGACGAAGAAATTCGTTGCCCACCCACCACCCACTTCATAGCCACGATCGATGATTTAACCGACGTGCCTGGCTTCGACTCCGAAGGCATCGATGATATGGACGACGATGCAGGAGAAGACTCGGAATCTATGGGGCGCTGGACTTCTGCCTCGTCACACGACATATACATGGTGGATACGCCCAAAGAGGACAAAGGCGACAATCCGGAGGATAAAACCCTCGGGCAAAAGCCAAAGCAACAGCGCAGACGTCGTTCTAAGTCCAGCAACAGTAAAAATAGCGACAAGAGCGCCAGAGGGATCGATACAACAGTCAACTCCGAAGGCAACAACGACCATACAGACCCAGCGATGGAGCAGGGCGAACCAGGCCACCCCGAACATAGTTCGGAGCATACGCCCGAGGACAACGATCCCGACGGACGAGGTCATCAAACCAAACCAGCACAAGAAAATAGTTCGGACGACGATGCATTCATCCCGATAAAACGCGGGGAACAAGATAACCTCCACAGAAAGCTTATGGCCACCGCAAGAAGTCTAAAGAAACAGAAGCAACGGCTCAAAGCCGCACAGGAAACGCTCAACATAGATGGAATAAAGTGCTAGACACTGAAGAAAGATACGGCGATGCTCGCCATACAAAGAGCTATCCAAAACGCAAGCTACTGCCAGAATTCGACGACGAAGCTGTACCACTTCATAATAGCAACAAAGCGGCTACCGACGCCGCGCATGATCTACGTGAACACGTGGAAAAAAGACACACCCCGGCGAGGGACTATGGTCACCAAAACGATTATGCCAATCGAGTACCAGTCCAGAATAAACACCGGACACAACAACAGCCGACGGCATGCCACAAGACGCCCAGATACGAGAGGGCTGCTCACCCCGTGCTTTTACTGTAAGAAGCATCGACCATGAATTTCCACAGGGCTTTAAACCTGTGAATATAGAGGCATACGACGGAACGATGCACCTGTGTGTCTGGATTGAGGATTTTATCCTGCATATGCACATGGCTCGTGGGGATGGCCTCCGCCATCAAATACCTCCCCTCAAACTCAAGGACCAGCCCGACATCAAGTTGAAAAGCCTCCCAAAAATTCAATTGGGAGTTGGGAAGAACTCGAGGACGCTTTCGGCCAATTTTCAAGGGACCTATGTCCGCCTCCGGATGTCGACAATTGAAGTCACATAATCCAAAGAACTCAAGAGTCCGCCTAAGCTTTGGAACAGATTCCTCACTAAGAAGAACCAAATTGTCGATTGTCCGGACGCCGAAGCTTTAGCGGCATTCAATCATAGCATCCGTGACGAGTGGCTCGCTAGACACCTCGGCCAAGAAAAGCCGAGGACAATGGCAGCCTTAACAAGCCTCATGACCCGCTTTTGCGCAGGTGAGGATAGCTGGCTAGTCCGTAAAGGCACCAGCGACCCTAGCACATCCGAAATAAGAGATGGCAACGGGAAGCCACGGCGTAATAAAAACAAACGCTCAAACAAGGAAGAGAGCCCGGATAACACAACGGTTAATGCCGGATTCAGGGGCTCTCGACCTGATCAGCAAAAGAAGCCATCTAAAGGCAGTAAAGAGGGACCGTCTGTCTGAATAGAGTCCTAGACAGTGTGCCAAATTCATGGCACTTCGACAAACCTGCAAACCACACACACAGAGTGCTGGGTCTTCAAGCAGGCCGGCAAATTAAATGCCGAACACAAGGGAAGGGAAACACCAAGTGAAGACGAGGATGAACCTCGCCAGCCGAACACTGGGGGACAGAAAAAATTCCCGCCAGAGGTTAAAACAGTGAACATGATCCACGTGACTCACACATCCATGAAGAGGCACGAACGCGCGCATAGAGACGCGCTCGATATAGAGCCGATCGTACCCACACCTAACCACTGGATGTCTTATCCGATCACCTTCGATCACTTGGACGACGGAACTAGTATTCGGCACGGAGAATCAAAGGCCTTGGTGCTTGACCCGATAATCGACGGATACCGTCTCACCCGTGTCCTCATGGACGGCGGCAGTAGTCTCAATTTAATATACGAGGACACTGCCCGCAGGATGGGGATAAACCCATCCAGAATTAAACAAAGCAACACCACCTTTGAAGGGTGATACCGCGTTGAAGCCCACAAAGCAGGGCTCCGCCGCATCGAGGTAACATTCGCCTCTCGTGCAACTCCGAGCGAGCTACTCTTCATCATTGCACCCTTCCAAAGCGACTATCATGCATTGCTTGGAAGAACGGCCTTTGCCCGCTTCAACGCATTGCCGCACTATGGCTACCTTACACTCAAGATGCCCGGTCCACGTGGCGTCATCACCGTTAGCGGAATCACAGAGCACTCTTCACGCGCAGAGGGACTCACGACGGCCTTAGCGGCCGGACTATAAGCAGCCTCCAAAATCAGAAAACATGACTGGTCATTAAAGGCCACAGACACGGTTAGACGAGTCCGGTCGCCCGGGCAAAATTGAATCAGGGCACCATATATGTAATCCCATAGTGGACACCAGGGGCTATAAATACTTAATACAGCCCCACACTTGGCTCAACCTTATGGGCAGGCCAACATCTTACACTTTTGCTATCCATCGCATACTTACGTTGTACTCTCCTACGAGTTTTCTTTTTTCACAGACAACGTCCGCGCGATACCCTTCCAGGATACGGCACAATGGAGATAAAGGCGCAGACGTGTAGCAGGGCCCCGTGCAACAGGTTTCTTTTTAGATTAAGCCCCTGTGTAAACCTTTTCTATTGCCTCTTGTTGTTTAACCATCCCATGGGTTCCATACCCACAGAGGATACTGCCGTTATTGGCATTTCGCCACGACAGATTAACGCACGTACCTGGAAACACAGGATTTATAACGAATGGGCATTCTTGAGCCCATCGTCTATTATAAAGTTCGAATACCTTCGGGAGTGTTCGGCGTCACGAGTTTGGCCTTATATGCAGCAGCTCCGAATCATGTCTTTGGTCAAATGTTGGGTTTGCCCGGCTCCTGGGTTGGCCGCCTTACATTCCGTTATTATTGGCTAAGGTGGCCAAAGGAGAACTACTGCGATTGTGCCATGGTTATTCCGGACGAGCACCTCAGTAGAGAAAGCCGAAAACTGACTGTCATGATACAACAAGAGACTGTTCAACCACTCGAAGACTTATCGGAATCTTTAGGATCCCTCCGCATTAACGAAGGACTGCTTCCCGGTCATGTACACACGCGCCCTTATTCGGATGCAAGCGAAGGTACCAGGGGCTACATGGTAGCCCCACCATTAGACCCCCATGGCTAAGCGAAAGCGTTACAGCTATATAGTCCGGTTGCCTAGTTTGACGTGCGGTCACCTCCTTAATGGACCAAGACGTTGGATCAAGTGTGATTATGCATTTTTTTCTCGAACACCCACGCAGTATATGCGTGGGGGCTGAAAGTATTATGTGATCTATAATTTATGAAGCATTCATGCTATTTTATTATCTGTTTTGAATGATTATGGGCTTTATTATACACTTTTATATTACTTTTGGGACTAACCTATTAACTGGAGGCCCAGCCCATATTGTTGTTTTACTGCCTGTTTCAGTATTTCGAGGAACATGAATATCAAACAGAGTCCAAACGGAATGAAACCTTCGGCAACGTTATTTTTGGGAAGAATATCATCCTGGAGACTTGGATTTCACGTCAGAAGATCCTCGAGGAGGCCAGGAGATAGGGGGGCGCCCCCCTACTGGCCGCGCCCCCTGTCTCGTGGGCCCCTCGAGCACCTCCCGACCGATTTCTTTCGCCTATATAAGCCTACGTACCCTAAAACCATCGAAAAATCAAGATAGATCGGGAGTTCCGCCGCCGCAAGCCTCTGTAGCCACCAAAACCTCTCGAGCCCGCTTGGCACCTCACGGAGGGCAATCCATCACCGGTGGCCATCTTCATCATCCCGGCGCTCTCCATGACGAGGAGGGAGTAGTTCACCCTCGGGGCTGAGGGTATGTACCAGTAGCTACGTGTTTGATCTCTTTCTCTCTCGTGTTCTCGACTTCACACGATCTTGATGTATCGCGAGCTTTGTTATTATAGTTGGATCTTATGATGTTTCTCCCCCTCTACTCTCTTGTGATGAATTTGAGTTTCCCCTTTGAAGTTATCTTATCGGATTGAGTCTTTGCTTTGAGAACACTTGATGTATGTCTTGCCGTGCTTATCTGTGGTGACAATGGGATTTCACGTGCCTCTTGATGTATGTTTTGGTGACCAACTTGCGGGTTCCGCCCATCAACCTATGCATAGGGGTTGGCACACGTTTTCTTGACTCTCCGGTAGAAACTTTGGGGCACTCTTTGAAGTACTTTGTGTTGGTTGGATGAATCTGAGATTGTGTGATGCCTATCGTATAATCATGCCCATGGATACTTGAGGTGACAATGGAGTATCTAGGTGACATTAGGGTTTTGGTTGATTTGTTCCTTAAGGTGTTATTCTAGTACGAACTCTTTTATAGATTGATCCGAAAGAATAGCTTTGAGGTGGTTTCGTACCCTACCATAATCTCTACGTTTGTTCTCCGCTATTAGTGGCTTTGGAGTGACTCTTGGTTGCATGTTGAGGGATTGTTATATGATCTATCTATGTTATTATTTTTGAGAGAACTTGCACTAGTGAAAGTATGAACCCTAGGCCTTGTTTCCTATCATTGCAATACTGTTTACGCTCACTTTTATCATTAGTTACCTTGCTGTTTTTATATTTTCATATTACAAAAACCTATATCTACCATCCATATTGCACTTGTATCACCATCTCTTCGCCGAACTAGTGCACCTATACAATTTACCATTGTATTGGGTGTGTTGGGGACACAAGAGACTCTTTGTTATTTGGTTGCAGGGTTGTTTGAGAGAGACCATATTCATCCTATGCCTCCCACGGATTGATAAACCTTAGGTCATCCACTTGAGGGAAATTTGCAGGCCCAACAACGTCTACAAGAAGAAGGTTGTGTAGTAGACATCAAGCTCTTTTCTGGCGCCGTTGCCAGGGAGGTGAGTGCTTGAAGGTATATCTTTAGGTCTTGCAATCGAATCTTTTTGTTTCTTGTTTTATCACTAGTTTAGTTTATAAAAGAAAATTACAAAAAAAATGGAGTTAAGTTTGTCTCATACGCTTCATCTTTTTAATATCTTTCGTGGGAATGATGGAAAGGAAAATTGTGCTCAAGTGCTAGAAGAAGAATGCTTTAAAATGCTTGGTACTAAATCTTTGAATGATGAGCATGATTGCAATGTTGTTAGTATAAACTCCTTGAATATCCATAGTACTAATGATGATTGCTCTAGTCATGATGAAAATATCTCTCATAAGCATGTCAACTTTTGTGGAGTGCATGTTTTCATTAACACACCAAATAAAGAAGATATATATTGCAAGAGGCATAAGTATTTAGAAACTAAGAAGTTGCAAGAAAGGCTAGATAAGAGTGCGGAGAATTTAAGATATCTTTCCCGTTGTGAATTTTGCAATAAACAAGATCATTTACATCTCCAATGCAAATTGTTTCATGATCGGATCGTGTCCAAAAATTGTGATAATTTGATCTCCCTTTCTCATTACAATGAACTTAGATTGCTATTGGGTTGTGAAGAGTTGAAACGTTTAACTAAGCCTATTCCAGAATTTAATCTAAAGCATTTTCTTGATATTGATCTAGAAAAGATTTATATGTTTTGTGCGGATAATTGCATTGAAAATCCTTATATTGCCAATTACCTAAAGAAAAGAAAGCAAATGGAAGATGATGAGAATACTAATGAAGGGGAAGAGACTTCCCAATCTCCTCCTATTATTTCTTATGATGAATTAGGTAACGAGGAGGAGCTTTCTATTCAACCAATCTCATCAATAAGGAGCTCAAATAGGAAGGTTGAACCTACACATAATGTGAAGAAGAAAAATAAAAGAAGGAGCAACAAAGGTATAAAGGTATCCCTACCAAATGATGTTGCTCCTACTACTCATTGTGATGATGATAATTGCTTTACTATTGGTGCTATCCATATTTTTAATAATGGAAGTGATTATGCTTATGATATGAAAGAGCCCAAGCTTGGGGAAGCTATGTTTGATGAGGATGAAATATTTGAGAATATATTTTCTGAAATTAATGTTTGTCCCAAGCTTGGGGATGCTATGTTTAATGAAGATGATATTTTTAGCACCCCAAGTTTTGATATGCAAAGTTGTTATGATGATAGCATGCCTCCTACCTATGATGATTATATTGATGAAAGTGGGTTCGGAAGAGTGTCAACTTTAGGAAGTAGTGATCCCACTATTTTGGAGGATGTTGAATCTTATTGTGATGAATATGAAAGTGGATTTGGAAGAGTGTCAACTTTGTTTAGTGATTCCACTATCTTGGGAGAGGTTTCAATCGATTATGATGAGAACGAAGTCGCTACTTATGATGATTATTGTGATGAAACTTATGCTATAAAAAGTAGTGATGATTATATTTACAAATCTTGTCATGATTATGATTACCCTTTTTCTTAACATTACTCTTTTAATGAGGAAACAATTTTTGGTGTTCAAGTCTTTTATGATACTCCCACTATTCCGAATGAGAAGAATTTTGCTTGTGTGGAGAGTAGTAAATTTTCTATGCTAGTAGATCATGAAAAGAATGCTTTAGGTTCTGGTTATATTTTTGAATTCATTCATTATGCTACTGAAAATTATTATGAGGGAGGAACATATGCTTGTAGGAATTGCAATAATATCAAGTTTCCTCTCTATGTGCTTAAAATTTTGAAGTTACGCTTGTTTTATCTTCCTATGCTTGTTGATTATTGTTCCCATAAGTTGTTTGTTCACAAAATCCCTATGCATAGGAAGTGGGTTAGACTTCAATGTTCTAGTCATATTCTTCATGATGCTCTCTTCATGTTTCAATTCTTATCTTTTATGTGAGCATCATTGAAATCATCATGCCTAGCTAGGGGCGTTAAACGATAGCGCTTGTTGGGAGGCAACCCAAATTAATTCTAGTTTCTTGCTTTTTGGTTCTGTTTAGGGATAAATAATCCATATAGATTCTTTTTATATGTGTTTTCATGTTTTAATTAGTGTTTGTGCCAAGTAGAACCTTTGGGAAGACTTGGGTGAAGTCTTTTCGATCATGCTGTAAAAAACAGAAACTTTAGCGCTCACGAGATTAGCTTCAACTTTTTACTGGAGAGTGCTATTTAGTTGATTATTTTTGCAGATGATTACTAGAAAAATTCCTCAGGTCCACCAATTTATTTTAGAATTTTTGGAGTTCCAGAAGTTTGCGTTAGTTACACATTACTACAGACTGTTCTGTTTTTGACAGATTCTGTTTTCATTGTGTTGTTTGCTTATTTTGATGACTCTATGGCTAGTAAAATAGTTTACAAACCATAGAGAAGTTGGAATACAGTAGGTTTAACACCAATATAAATAAATAATGAGTTCATTACAGTACCTTGAAGTGGTGTTTTGTTTTCTTTCGCTAACGGAGTCCACGAGTTTTCTGTTAAGTTTTGTGTTGGGAAGTTTTCAAGTTTTGGGTAAAGATTCGATGGACTATGGAATAAGGAGTGGAAAGAGCCTAAGCTTGGGGATACCCAAGGCACCCCAAGGTAATATTCAAGGATAACCAAGAGTTTAAGCTTGGGGATGCCCTGAGGGCATCCCTCTTTCGCCTTCGCTCATCGGTAACTTTACTTGGAGCTATATTTTTATTCACCACATGATATGTGTTTTGCTTGGAGCGTCATTTTATCTTGTGTGTTTTTTCTTGCTATTATTTAGAATAATGTTTTGCATCTTTAGTTTCAATAAAAATGTCAAGGATAGCCTTTACCATGCTTATTTTGCTAGTATACATGTTGCTGTTTGAAAACAGAAAGTTTACCGCTGTTGCAAAAATTCCCTAGAAAAGTCAGAGTGGTATAATGTTTAATATTTTTTCATATTGAGATCTGATAAATTTATTACAGTGGGAATTTTAGTTCATAATTTTTGGAGTCAGGGAAGTATTGATACTCTTGCATTCTTTATAGACTGTACTGTTTTGGCAGATTGCTGTTATGTTTGCATTATTTGCATATGTTTGCTTGTTTAATGATTCTATTTAAGGATATGAGTATTAAATATGCAGATGAATTTAGTATGCAATGTTGAATAATAATGTTAGTGATTTGTTACAGTAGAGAATGATATGGTTTTGCATTGGTTTATACTAACCTATCTCACGAGTTCTTGTTGAGTTTGTTGTGAATGAAGCTTTTGATAAAAAGAGAAACCATGATATGAGAGGAATTAAGGAGACACAAAAGTTCAAGCTTGGGGATGCCCAAGGCACCCCAATATTATATTTCAAGAAGTCTCAAGCATCTAAGCTTGGGGATGCCCCGGTAGGCATCCCACCTTTCTTCTTCAACAACTATCGGTTAGTATCAGTTGAGCCTAAGTTTTTGCTTCTTCACATGAGTTGTGCTATCCTTGAAATGTCATTTTATTTTGCTTTGCTTGCTGTTTGAATACAATACCACGATCTGAAATTCTTAAATGAGAGAGAGTCTTCACATAGTTACATAATTATTTAGCTACTCATTGATCTTCACTTATATCTTTTTGGAGTAGTTTGTCATTTACTCGTGGGCTTCACTTATATCCTATGAGTAAATGGTTGAATGAGTTGATTGTCATAAATCTGAAATTATATATGCCTCATTTGCTTATCCCATGGGGAGTAATGACTTCACGTCTAAGAAGTAGAGGTTGTAAATTTATTGAAGGTTAGCAAGCGTTGTATTGGTCATTTGAACAATTCATGAAAGAATATTGAAGGAAGAAAGATTTCACATATAAATATAATATCCTAGACATCTTTTATAGTTGGGAGCACTCATTAAGTATGACATGCTAAAGAGTTGATGTTGGACAAGGAAGACAACTTAATGGTTTATGTTTTCCGACATCTCAGTTAAAGTATATTGTCATGGATCATTCAAACATGTTGAGCTTGCCTTTCTCCCCTTGCTAGCCTAAATATATGTACTAAGCGGGAATACTGCTTGTGCATCCAGTATCCTTCAACCCAGTTTTTGCCATGAGTGTTCACCATACCTACCTATATGCGGTATTTACCTGCCGTTCCAAGTAAATTTGCATGTGCCAAACTCTAAACCTTCAAACTATAATCTGTTTTGTATGCCCGAATTGCTCATGTAGCAACTAGGGGCTGTCAGTGTCTTCCATGCTAGGTGGGTTATTCTCAAGAGGAGTGGACTCCACTCCTCATTCATGAGAAAGTGGCGGTAACCGGGATGCCCAGTCCCATGATCAAAAAGATAAAAATCAAATCAAAATAATTGCAAACAAAACTCCCCCAGGTTTGATGTTAGTTCGAGGCACCCGTTGTTTCGGGCAAGCCATGGATTGATGATTGTTGGTGGAGGGGGAGTAAAAAATTTTACCATTTTGTTTGGGAACTGCCTATAATGTATGTAGTATGGAAGATATTGGGAACTCTTGGTTGTTATGTTAACAATGAGATCATACCTCTCAAAATTATTTATCTCTATTTCAAAATCGAGCTCTGGCACCTCTGCAAATCACTGCTCCCCTCTGCGAAGGGCCTATATTTTACTTTATGCAAGAGTTGATCTTCACCTTTCCCTTTTTCATTTTATCCTTTGACAAGCACTTTGTGTTAGGGTGATCCTGATATATATATCCAATTGGATGTACGTTAGCATGAACTATTATTGTTGACATCACCCAAAGGTGAATACGTTGGGAGGCAACACTATAAGCCCCTATCTTTCTCAGTGTCCGATTGAAACTCCATAACCATTAGTATTGCGTGAGTGTTAGCAATTGTAGAAGACTATATGATAGTTGAGTATGTGGAATTTGATATTCCTGAAAATAAGATGAATTGCAATTGTTTGAATGACTGAGAATGAAGTTTGCTAGTTTTCAAGAAAGTTTACGGTCTATGCTTTAACATGTGAATTGCTTGTTACTTGATTATGAAAAAATTTATGAGATGAACTACTGTTATGACATATTATCATGCTAGAAAAGGTGATTGAAATTATCATTGATCAAATTTGTGCACCTTCTAGCATTCACACTTCATAAATTCTCTCTTTTATCATTTACCTACTCGAGAACGAGTAGGAATTAAGCTTGGGGATGCTGATACATCTCCAACGTATCTATAATTTATGAAGCATTCATGCTATTTTATTATCTGTTTTGAATGATTATGGGCTTTATTATAGACTTTTATATTACTTTTGGGACTAACCTATTAACCGGAGGCCCAGCCCATATTGCTGTTTTATTGCCTGTTTCAGTATTTCGAGGAAAAGGAATATCAAACGGAGTCCAAACGGAATGAAACCTTCGGCAAAGTTATTTTTGGGAAGAATATCATCCTGGAGACTTGGAGTTCACGTCAAAAGATCCTCGAGGAGGCCATGAGATAGGGGGCGCGCCCAGTCATGTCAGAAGATCCTCGAGGAGGCCAGAAGATAGGGGGGCGTGCCCCCCTACTGGGCGCGCCCCCTGTCTCGTGGGCCCCTCGAGCACCTCCCGACCGACTTCTTTCGCCTATATAAGCCTACGTACCGTAAAACCATCGAAAAATCAAGATAGATCGGTAGTTCCGCCGCCGCAAGCCTCTGTAGCCACCAAAAACCTCTCAGGAGCCCGTTCCGGCACCCTGCCGGAGGGGGAATCCATCACCGGTGGCCATCTTCATCATCCCGGCGCTCTCCATGACGAGGAGGGAGTAGTTCACCCTCAGGGCTGAGGGTATGTACCAGTAGTTGTGTGTTTGATCTCTCTCTCTCTCTCTCTCGTGTTCTCGACTTCACACGATCTTGATGTATCGCGAGCTTTGTTATTATAGTTGGATCTGATGATGTTTCTCCCCCTCTACTCTCTTGTGATGAATTGAGTTTCCCCTTTGAAGTTATCTTATCGGATTGAGTCTTTGCTTTGAGAACACTTGATGTATGTCTTGCCGTGCTTATCTGTGGTGACAATGGGATTTCACGTGCCTCTTGATGTATGTTTTGGTGACCAACTTGCGGGTTCCGCCCATCAACCTATGCATAGGGGTTGGCACACGTTTTATTGACTCTCCGGTAGAAACTTTGGGGCACTCTTTGAAGTACTTTGTGTTGGTTGGATGAATCTGAGATTGTGTGATGCATATCGTATAATCATGCCCATGGATACTTGAGGTGACAATGGAGTATCTAGGTGACATTAGGGTTTTGGTTGAGTTGTGTCTTAAGGTGTTATTCTAGTACGAACTCTTTTATAGATTGATCCGAAAGAATAGCTTTGAGGTGGTTTCGTACCCTACCATAATCTCTACGTTTGTTCTCCGCTATTAGTGGCTTTGGAGTGACTCTTTGTTGCATGTTGAGGGATTGTTATATGATCTATCTATGTTATTATTGTTGAGAGAACTTGCACTAGTGAAAGTATGAACCCTAGGCCTTGTTTCCAATCATTGCAATACCGTTTACGCTCACTTTTATCATTAGTTACCTTGCTGTTTTTATATTTTCAGATTAGAAAAACCTATATCTACCATCCACATTGCACTTGTATCACCATCTCTTCGCCGAACTAATGCACCTATACAATTTACCATTGTATTGGGTGTGTTGGGGACACAAGATACTCTTTGTTATTTGGTTGCAGGGTTGTTTGAGAGAGACCATCTTCATCCTACGCCTCCCACGGATTGATAAACCTTAGGTCATCCACTTGATGGAAATTTGCTACTGTCCTACAAACCTATGCACTTGCAGGCCCAACAACGTCTACAAGAAGAAGGTTGTGTAGTAGACTTCACGCCTCTATTAGGCGGGCACCTTCTGTGACCTGCGCCAAGTAGTGCTCGGCCGGATATTGGCCCCCCGCCGGATCCTGGGTCGCTATAATGGTGGCCTCCATATCAGTCCAATAGGCTCTAACGCGGGCAAGAGCCATTCGTGCACCCTCTATGCACGCCGACCTCCTCATGGCGTCGATCTGAGGCACGACCCCAAGGAATTGCTGCACCAAGCCAAAATAACTGTCCGGCTTAGGCCCCTTCGGCCAAAGATGGTCTATTACAGCCTGCATTGCAAGCCCGGACAGCCTGTGAAGCTCTGCTACAGCAGCCATCTTGTCACTTAACGGCAGCGGGCGAGTGGAAGCGTTGAATTGCGACCAGAAAAGCTTCTCCACTTCCTTATCCCCCTGATCCTCGAAGAACCTGGCAGCGTCACCGTATTCTTCGCCAAATCCGATACGCGTCGCGACTCCAGCGTCCATCCAGGGGCGCGATTGGATCGAAAAACTTCATCCGCAGCAAGTAGGAGCCTCCAGCCGTGATTTTACCGGCCTGTTGAAGTTCCTCCCGCGCACCCCTTAGCACGGTACGTATTTCCTTGGTGGAATTATGTGCCTTGTCCAGCTCGGCCGAACTATCCTTATGCTCCTTTTTAAGGAGCTCATACCGGTCAGCGGCATTTTTTACCTCTACAGCCATTTCGGCTATCTTTTCCTCGCTTCGGCGATGAGCAGCCTGTTCGGCTCTCAATTCTTTGGCCGCCTTTAGGGCAGCCACATTGCTAACCCGAACTTGTTCCTTGGCCTGGACAAGTTCTGCCCTCAGGGCCTCCACGGCAGCAGCACCATCTGCAGTCCGAACATATTACATTAATATCATGCCGCCTCCATATTTTCCTATACAAAAGAAGGCAGAGCACATACCTTGCGATTTGTCCAGCCGCTCGTTCACCAGCATGATATCGACATCAATCGATCCAATCTGCCTGGTTAGTTCGGCAACTTCAACGGACTGGTCGGCGGCCGGACCCGCGGGTACCTGCACGTATTTATAGCGCAATCATTGATTTATGATCCCCCGTTTGCCGCCTAGGGCAGGCAACCAGAGTCTTAGGGGCTACTATCTATATGGAGCACACCTAACGCGTGCCTCACAGCCAAAAACAGTGTATCCTTCACTACATACCTCAAAGCCTCTGAGCAGACTTGTAAATGCTTCATTCAAACCACTTGTAGCGGATGAAATCTTCTTGAGCACCACGCTCATTAATGAACGATGCTCCTCCGAGAGTGCATCTCGCTCCAGTAGGCCCGTCAGTACGTCCGGCCGGACATCGAATTGTGCCGGACCCTTCCCATTGCCCCTCGTGGGAGCCGAACGCTCCGGGCTCAGGGGGGCTAACGCATTGGCTTCCGGCTTCGGCAGATCCGGACTCCTCTGTGACGACACCTCGGTGTCGCCCGCTTCATGAGCCGGAGAGGTGGGTGGGGTCTCGCTCTCCATCATCTCCGGAGGAAGATCCCCCGAAGACGAACTCTGTTGAGAAGGGCTGCTAGCCGGACTACGAAAGAAGAATCCTAGTTATTGATCTAGGAGAAACGCAGTACCTTCAAATTAAAAATTAACTTACAGCTCAGTGGAGGGCTGGCCCGTTGGTGGGCACGATGCGGTAAGGGTGCCCGTCGGGGCAGAGCCCCCTGGTGATATCTTTTTCCCTGATTTGGGCATCTGCGTCTCCAAGTCTTCGGAGGCAGCCCTCTTCTTCTCGCGCGGGGAGGAGGCCTTAGCCTCCCCTTCCGGACTATCCTCCTTAGGGGAGGCAACAGTTCCCCCGGTTCGGATGCGTAGTGTGTGAAGTTCGGTTTCTTCATTCTTCCCCTTGTCTTTCCCTGAGGGCATTCTGCTGAGTACCCGATCAAGCATCTTGGCCATGGTGGGACCAGGCGAGCCTTCGGGAAGTGGCGTCGAACACCTGATTCTCTTCGCCTTGCTGAGCCATTCCTGACCACAGATGATTTTCAGAATAAACGATTATGACAAATACAAAATAAGGTGTCCGGTATCAAGTTTACTTACTTGGGTATCTAGGCGATTGCAGCTTAGGCCCGCATCCTCGGTGGTGTCCGGACAGTTTACTTTCGGTCCGAAGAATAATTTGCACATCCCTTCGAGCTTCAGGCCGAAGAAGTGCTTAACAGTCCGCGGACCCTCTGGATTGAACTCCCACATCCGGAGAGGCCGGCGTTGGCACGGCAACATCCGTCGGATTAACATCACTTGCATTATACTGGTAAGGTTAATGTCTCTCTCAAGAAGCTCTCGGATGCGGCTCTGCAGTACTGGTACATCACCAGCGGGCCCCCAATTCCGTCCTACATCGGTCCAAGACGCTAGTTGTGATGGAGGGCCCGAGCGGAACTCAGGAGCGGCCACCCACTTTGTGCCTCTGCGAGCCGTGACATAAAACCACCTCCGTTGCCATACATCAGATACTTCTGGGAAAGAACCCTCAGGCCATGGGGCATCAGCGTTCCTGCTTATTACAGCACCTCCGCACTCCGCGTGTTGCCCCTCAATCATCTTCGGCTTCACATTGAAGGTCTTGAGCCATAAGCCAAAGTGTGGGGTGATGTGAGGAAGGCCTCACACACTATAATGAACGATGAGATATGGAGGATAGCGTACGGAGCTAGATCATGAAAATACAACCCATAATAGAACATGATCCCCCTCACAAAAGGATCGAGGGTGAGGCCCAAGCCACGGATGAAGTGAGGAACAAACACGACGCACTCATTGGGCTCCGGTGTAGGGATGACCTGCCCTGGAGCAGGAAGCCTGTGCTGGATGTCGGCGGTCAGATATCCGACCTCCCTAAGCTTTGCAATGTCCTCCGCTTGAATCGAGGAAGCCACCCACTGGCCTTGAGGGTCGGATCCGGACATATTGGAGGATCCGGGGTGTTGGAGCTTAGATCTCGGGTGTTAGAACTCGAGGTGCGAGAAGGCGCGAGCGGGGTGGAAAAGAGGCATAGGCCTCGGCCCCTTTTATGAAGGGGGTGAATATCAAGAGTCCTTAGGGTGACCGCTTGGGGTTTACCTTACGGCACTCGGAGTCATACCAACGGCCGTCGTAGGGCTAAGCACGCCCTCATTAATGGAAGAACCCGTAATAAGAGGAACACAATCTCTGCCTCGAAGGAACGTGCCAATAAAACCGCCTCACGGCGCGAGTCGAGATGGGGCGAGAAGCACCAGTTCGTGTTGAACTGGGCCACGACACGAAGGCACGGGTACGAAGATCGCCAGTGGATCAGATTTATGCTATGTTCCTTACAACGGTGTGTAAGAATCCCCTCGTGGATCCGGAAACGATCTAAGTGTTCTATGATTACTTTGGAGTATTCGGAGGCGGAACCCGCCCTGCAATGCCGAAGACAAGACTGCGCGCCGGACTCATCGTCATTGAAGCCTGGTTCAGGGGCTACTAAGGGAGTCCTGGATTAGGGGGTATCCGGACAGCCGGACTGTATGCAACGTCCGGACTATTGAAGCGTAAAGATACAAGACTCAAGACTTCGACCCGTGTCCGGATGGGACTTTCCTTGGCGTGGAAGGCAAGCTTGGCGATCCGGATATTATATTTCCTTCCTTGTAACCGACTCCATGTAAACCCTAGCCCTCTCCGGTGCCTATATAAACCGGAGAGGTTGGTCCTTAGAAGGCCGATCACAATTACAATCATACCATCATAGGCTAGCTTCTAGGGTTTAGCCTCTATGATCTCGTGGTAGATCTACTCTTGTACTACCCATATCTTCAATATTAATCAAGCAAGAAGTAGGGTTTTACCTCCATCGAGAGGGCCCGAACCTGGGTAAACATCTGTGTCCCTTGCTTCCTGTTACCATCAGCCTAGACGCACAGATCGGGACCCCCTACCCGAGATCCGCGGTTTCGACACCGACACTCAGCTCCTCGTGGGCCTGGTGGAACCAGGCCTGCGCCTCGGCGACGCGCTTCTCGACGTCCGCCTCCGCCTGGCCTGCCACCGCCTCCATGGACTTCGCCTTGTCCAGGCGAGCGTGATGGAGCGCCTGCAGCTTCCAGAAGCTGGCACCCATGGCCCGGAGAAGCTGCTCCTCCTGGGTGCCACTGCCACCGGCGCTCGGCTCCTCGACGACCTCGAGCCCGGCGGTGACAAGCACTTAGTCATCGAACACCTCCTCCTCGGCCGGCGCCCTGGTGCTTGCCGTCCCTGGGAGGTGGACGAACAAGTCATCGCTCACCTTCAGGTATTTTCTTGAGCCAGAGGCAGCGGACGAGGAGGGTTGGTCGTCAACCACCTCATCCTCGGCAGCGGCCTTTCCAGCCTCCTCCTCGGCGGCGCCCTTACCGGCCTCCTCCTCGGCGATGACCTTGCCGGCCTCCTCGGCGGCACCCTCACCGGTCTCTCTGGCAGGCTCCTTGGCGGCATCCTCGGCCGCGGTCTCGGCAGCCTCCTTGGCGGCGACTTTGTCAGCCTCATCCACGACGTCCACGATGACCTCCTTGATGATGGTGTCGGGGTCCTCCTAGTCCGCAGGGGGGGGGGGGTCTGGATGCTGAAAGAGGGAGTGAGGCAGGGGCAAGATCAAAAGAAGAAAAAGGGAGAGGAAGAGCAAAGGAAAAGAAATGACTCACTCGTGCCGGGCTGAGAAGAAGTGGCCTCTTCCCCGCCAATATCTGTTGCCGGGACGGGGCCACCAGCGCCCAAGTCCACCTCCTCCTCCTCCATGCGCGTGGGCTCGATGGCTGGCGTCCTTGCCGGGGACACCCCTCGGGGCGGTGTGGTCGACGAGGGTGGCGTGGTGGGGTGGCCCTTGGTGGCTCCTCCTGCTGCTGCCCTCCTCCCGCAGCCACGACAAGGTCAGTACCAAGAAATCATGCCCTGGCGCACGTTGATAGGGGGGTAGGTGGTGAAAGCACGCTGGGGGCTGTGCCGTGGGCTGCTGTCCGGGCTGCTCTCCACCACCAGCGGTGCCTTTGAGGTACCCGCCGGGGGCTGGCTGCCCGTTGAGGCCTTGGCCCTCTTCGCCGCCCGCTGGGCCAGCGTCTTCGTCTCCCTGCAAGAACAAGTCAGATCAAGGAAGGCGGCGCGATTTGTGAGGATGGAAACGGCGAGGGGCAGAATGCTTACTCGTCCTCCTCCTCCTCTGCTGCCTTCATATTCCCCCTCGGGCTGAGGGACGAAAAGTCAAAGGTGATCTCCGTGCCAGCACCTGCGGGGGGAGGGGGAGGCGATGGAGTCCTGTAGCGTTTGGATGAAGAAGAGGCAGTCGTCTTCTTCTTCGCCACCATGGTCTTCTTCTTCACCACCGCGGCCTCCTTTTTCGCCACCGCGGCCCTTGTCACGCGAGCGGTTTCCCCTGGAACCCCTTGCCGCGCCTCAGCCCTACCGGGTTGGACCGGCTCGCCAGAGCTAGCCCGACGCAGGACGCGTCTCTTCTTCGTAGCCGAGGGGTCGCCGGCCTCAGCCTCCTCCTCGGACGATTCTTCGCCCATGCCCCCGGCATGAGGGGCCTCGGTGCTGGCACCATCCGCCTCCTTGGCAGACTTCACCCACTCGACGAGCTCCTCCTCTTCTGCGGCCACGGTGGCCTCATTCTCCATGCCACCGGCCAGCCTGGCGAGCTCCGCCTCCACCGCCCTGGCGGCGATGTACTCCAGCTCATCATGGTCGAGTTCTTCGACCAAATTGGCGAAGAACTCCTCCACCCCGCGTGCCGGGGGCTCGACCCAGTCCGGGTCGAGACCGTGCACGTTGAAGACCGGCATCATGGCGAGGATTTCGGCCTGCCGGGAGTTGTTGCTCAATGGGACCACTCCCGACGGCAGCCCGAACAAGGGTCCCTTGACGACCTTGCCGGACTTCGCGGCCTTGTCGGTCCTCTCCACCTTGCCGTCGGTGTACACGTCGAGCTGGAAGAGCCTCCGGCAATACCAGGAGTGCCCCAGCACCGTGAGGTTGTTCTGCAGGCCGGTGCGGAGCCTCATGATGTCGGTCGCGTTCCTGAAATCCCAGGCCGGCCTCCCTTTCTTGTGTAGCAGAGCGATTCAACGGCGGATGAAATCCGCCGCAATCCGTGGCCCGTGGTTATTCCTTTTTATGGGGAATACGCGGGCCGCCTCTTTTCCCATTTATTGCGACATGACGCATACCTGCAGCGACCGCCCCACGCATGCCCCCCACGTCATGCACGACCCCCACATCACCCATTCAACGTGGGTCGTGGGGAAGCGCAGCGGACGAAAAGTTACAATGGTGAAGACCGCCCAGTTTGCCCGCACACCGTTCTGGGCCTGGCCCAACAACGCATTGCGCTTGTGTGTGGCCCAGGCCCGGGGGCTCATGTCGGTGTACTAAAGTAGAGACACTCCTTTGTACCCCTTATTTGTGCACGGGTAGCCGGAGCCGCGCCCACGGCCACACTTAAGCAAGGTAGAGGCAGGGAATCAAAGCCACGAGATGGCCAAAGCAACGCCGAGATGGAGGCATAAAGAGCAAGAAGGCGAGGTGGATTTCCCCGGCAAGACCCTTGCCGGGGCGGCTTCCACGGCCCCGGCAAGGACCATGCCGGGGCAGCTTACTCAACGCCAGCCGGGCACGCCACCCTTGAGCCCCAGTTTTCTCCACACTACTAGGAAAAGGCCTACTAATGGCGCACGGGTTTTGCCTACTAATGGCGCACTACCGGTGCGCCATTACTATCACGCCACTAGTATTTTTTACTAATGGCGCACCACTGGTGCGCCATTAGTATCTGGTATACTAATGGCGCACCACGCAGTGCGCCATTAGTATAGCCCACGGTGCGCCATTAGTATCTGGTATACTAATGGCGCACCACATAGAAGTGCGCCATTAGTAACATTTTTCAAATTTTATTTTCAGAATTTTTTTTCAATTTTTTTAAATTTTTTCTATTTTTTCCAAAATTTTTTTCGTTTTTTTCTTAATCTCAGGTCACTATAGCTTAATCTCGGGTCAATATGCTTAAACTCAGGTCAAATCGCACTCCGTGGTCAAACTTCCCGAAAGGTCACCCATCCTCACACTACTCCAAAATTTCAAGCACGCTTAACTTCGTAGTTCTATCCAACCCCAAAGAATAAATCACTTCACGTGCACTTGTTGATATATCTAGCATATCAATCCTATTATACCTTGTTGATGTCTAGGACTTTGTTCATGTTCATGACTATGATGAAATTTTGAAAAATATTTCAAACTTCCCAGTCATATTACGTATCATTTTTTGAAAAAACAATTCAAAATCAATTTTTTTGAATTTTTTTGCCTCCAGATCTTAAAAGCCCCGTAACTTTTTTCTGTTAGGTTTTTGAGTATTTTGAAAATGTTTAATGGGGTTCCCCCAGTTAAATTTGGATGTAACTTTTCGAGTAGATGATTTTTCATATAAAAAACTTTTTCATTCGAGTTAGTATGCAAAAGTTATGCCCATTTTACAAATTTCCAGAGAGATTTTGCAAATAAAGTCGAAATTTATATTTGTAAATTTTCCCAACAACTAGACCACATATCACATGGGAAACTTATTTTCTTTTATTTTTTTGACATTTTTATCATTTTTATTTATTTATTTTTTAAACTGAAAAGGCGGTCCGGGGGGGGGGGTGCATTCCGTGGAAGTTGGGCAAACTAGTAATGGCGCACCGTGTGGTGGTGCGCCATTACTAGTTTTGGAAAAAAATATAAAAATTTGATTTTTTTTTAATTTTTTTTTGAAAAAACTTAGTAATGGCGCACCAGTGGGCAAGGCGCCATTACTAGTTAAAACTAGTAACGGCGCCTTGTCACAAAAGCGCCATTACTAACAATTTTTTTTATTTTTTTATTTTTTTTCAAAACTACTAATGGCGCACGGTGGGTGTGGTGCGCCATTACTATGTCAACTAGTAATGGCGCACCACTCCCACGGTGCGCCATTAGTAGTTTTGAAAAAAATTAAAAAATTATTTTTACTAATGGCGCACCAACACATGGTGCGCCATTAGTATTTAGTAATGGCGCACCACATGTACAGTGCGCCATTAGTGTCCATCCCATCTATAGCCCTTTTCCTAGTAGTGCCAGTGCCACCAACCACATTGGGGCCAAGGCTCGGGAGGCACCTCCATGATGGCATGCAGATATTTGTGAAGACAATAAACACTTCAAATCAGAAGAGGATTATAAGACGACGAACCTCGGCGAGATCCTTGCCGAGGAAACCCACAAGACCCCCGGCAAGATCCTTGCCGGGGACGATCGCAACGCCACGGCGAGACCCTTACCGGGGCCCCGGCAAGGCCCTTGCCGAGGACATCCGCGAGGCCACAGCCAGGCCCGCACCCGCCAAGTTTCTACCACCGCACCCATGCAGCTGCCAGCCCACCAGCTGGGCAGGCGCCTGCGTGTCGACCTGAGGCTTCTCGGCCAACTCAGCGCATGCCTACGTGGTGGCATGCAAACCTTCATGAAGGCCCTACCACCGCGCCACCTCAGCAGCCTGCCAGCCTGCATGGAGCTGACCATCTCGCTGGCCCAGGCGCGTGTCAAAGCAGGGCGAAGCGGCGGTAAAGTGAGGGGGACACATTAGAGGCGCATTAAATGCGTTTTGTCCCGTAATGGCAAGCGATAGGCTTAACCACAATACCCCGATGCCACCTCCTGTGTGCCACTGTGGCGATCCCCTTGCCTATAAAAGGAGGCCCAAGGCATTCAGGAGAGGGATTCAGACCCTTGGACAAGTTACGCTCATTGTACCTAGCTCAAGAACCACAAGAACACAGATATACACACAAAAGCAGGACTAGGGTATTACGCATCCTCGCGGCCCAAACCTGGATAAACAACCTGAGTGTTTGTGCTGACTGCTGATCCCGCTCTTCTCACCACCCCGCGCCCCGCAACCGTAGTAGGGATTCTTGTGATCCCATATGTGTCGTTTCCCTCCGATAGTCTTTGTTAATTGAAGAACATTTCCTTCGCCGTCATTGTTTGTGCGACCTTCGTCTCTTCGTTCATCTTCATCAAATATTCCCTTACCGGAATTGTTCAGATATTGCGAGTCGTCATCTTCAGTTTCATTCTCTGGGCTAGGGGAGCGTAAGATGTCAAACATGATCTCATCTCCGTCTCTCCCGGTATCGTCTATAGATTATATTAACTAATCCAAAGAGAATAAACCATCACAGGATCATAGCTCGGGTGAGATCCCTGAAGAACCAGACAGGTATTAGAGAACCTGACGTCCAACGCAACCATGTAGCAATAGACGTGCTTGTCCTCCTCCCTGACACGACAACGTACCACCTCCTTGGGGGTCGGCTGCCTCCGCACCGATTGTGGCCCACGCGACCGCCACCAAAGAAGCTTTGGGGAAACGATGGGAGCCTGGTTCCTCACCAAGTTACGCGCTCTGAAAGGTAGCACCTCCTAGTGCCAGCCCGATGGAGCCCAGTCCCAGACATGGCGCCTCTCAAGCAGGTTGTCGCCGACTAGTCGACGACGAGGATGCGGGTCGGGCATCGTTGACGCCAAAAATGCTTCTATAAAAATTTAACACTTTTTAAATGCTTGATTATGATTTTTGTAATTCTCGTTCACTTGATTTTCCAAATACATGACAAACTTTTGCAAATACAACATTAATATATTAAAATATTTTTAATACATGGTCAACTTTTTTCCTATGCAACTTTTTTCTATACTATGATACAACATTAAAAGTATAAAAATCTAAAAAACAGAAGAAAAAAACTAGCTAGTGAAAAAGAAACAATCTATGCAACGAGCTCACATCTAGCTAGTAAAAATAGAAAAACATATGTACTAATTAAGCGCCTAATCAAAACATCTAGTGAAATTGTTTTGCCAAAGATCGAGGGGGCGGTGAGAAAAGCATGACGAATAAATCCTACCAAATTAAGTAAATCTGAGAAATTTGTGTAAAAATCCATAACAAAATGAATAAGATCAAAAGCATGTTTCTGTGAATTATCAAAACTAATTTACTGAGCACAAAAGTTTCTAATTTTCAGCAGGATCAACACAACTATCACCGAAGTCTTCCCAAAGGTTCTACTTGGCACTTTATTGAAACAAAAGATATAAAACATGATTACTAAAGTAGCTTAATCATGTGAACACACAAAAACAGTAGGGGTAAATATTGGGTTGTCTCTCAACAAGCGCTTTTCTTTAATGCCTTTTTAAGCTAGGCATGATGATTTCAATGATGCTCATATAAAAGATAAGAATTGAAACATAAAAAGAGCATCATGAAGAATATAACTAGCACGTTTAAGTCTAACCCACTTCCTATGCATAGGGATTTTGTGATCAAACAACTTATGGGAACAAGAATCAACTAGCATAGGAAAGCAAAACAAGCATAGCTTCAAGATTTTCAACACATAGAGAGGAAACTTGATATTATTGCAATTCCTACAAACATATGTTCCTCCCTCACAATAATTTTCAGTGGAATCATGAATGAATTCAACAATATAACCATCACCTAAAGCATTATTTTCATGATGCACAAGCATAGATAATTTACTACTCTCCACATAAGCAAGTTTCTTTCATGAATAGTAGTGGGAGCAAACTCAACAAAATAACTATCATGTGAGGCATAATCCAATTGAAAATTAAAATCATGATGACAAGTTTCATGGTTATCATTAATCATCATAGATAGCAACTTTGTTCTCATAATCAATTGGAACCTCTTCCGAAATAGTGGATTCATCACTAAATAAAGTCATGACCTCTTCAAATCCACTTTCATCAATATATTCATCATAAATAGGAGGCATGCTCTCATCAAAATAAATTTGCTCATCAAAACTTGAGGGACTAAAAATATCATCTTCATAAAACATAGCATTCCCAAGCTTGTGGCTTTGCATATCATTAGCATCATGGATATTCAAGGAATTCATACTAACAACCTTGCAATCATGCTCATCATTCAAAATTTTAGTGCCAAACATTTTAATGCATTCTTCTTCTGACACTTGAGCACAGTTTTCCTTTCCATCATTTTCATGAAAGATATTAAAAAGATGAAGCATATGAGGCACTCTCAATTCCATTTTTTGTTTTCTTTTATAGACTAAACTAGTGATAAAACAAGAAACAAAAAGATTCAGTTGCAAGATCTAAAGATATACCTCCAAGCACTAACCTCCCCGGCAACGGCGCCAGAAAAGAGCTTGATGTCTACTACACAACCTTCTTCTTGTAGATGTTGTTGGGCCTCCCAAAGGCAGAGGTTTTAGGACAGAGCAAATTTCCTCAAGTGGATGACCTAAGGTTTATCAATCTGTGGGAGGTGTAGGATGAAGATGGTCTCCCTCAAGCAACCCTGCAACCAAATAACAAAGAGTCTCTTGTGTCCCCAACACACCCAATACAATGGTAACTTGTATAGGTGCACTAGTTCGGCGAAGAGATGGTGATACAACTGCAATATGGTTGGTAGATATAGGTTTTTGTAATCTGAAATTATAAAAACAGCAAGGAAATTAGTAACAAAAGTGAGCGTAAAAGGTATTGCAATGCGTGGAAACAAGGCCTAGGGTTCATACTTTCACTAGTGCAAGTTCTCTCAACAAGGATAACATAATTAGATCATATAACAATCCCTCAAAATGCAACAAAGAGTCAGTCCAAAGTCACTAATAGCGAAGAACAAATGAAGAGATTATTGTAGGGTACGAAGCCACCTCAAAGTTATTCTTTCTGATCAATCCATTGGGCTATTCCTATAAGTGTCACAAAAAACCCTAGAGTTCATAGTAAAATAACACCTTAAGACACAAATCAACCAAAACCCTAATGTCACATAGTTACTCCAATGTCACGTCAAGTATCCGCGGGTATGATTATACGATATGCATCACACAATCTCAGATTCATCTATTCAAACCAACACAAAGTACTTCATAGAGTGCCCCAAAATTTGTACCGGAGAGTCAAGACGAAAATGTGTGCCAACCCCTATGCATAGATTCCCAAGGTCACGGAACCCGCAAGTTGATCACCAAAAAATACATCAAGTGAATCAATAAAATACCCCATTGCCACCACGGGTATCCCACGCAAGACATACATCAAGTGTTCTCAAATCCTTAAAGACTCAATCCGATACGATAACTTCAAAGGGAAAACTCAATGCATTACAAGAGAGTAGAGGGGCAGAAGCAACTATAATAGCAAAGCTCACGATACATCAAGATCGTGCCGAATCAAGAACACGAGAGAGAGAGAGAGAGAGAGAGAGAGAGAGAGATCAAACACATAGCTATTGGTACATATCCTCAGCCCCGAGGGTGAACTACTCCCTCCTCGTCATGGAGAGCGCCGGGATGATGAAGATGATCACCGGTGATGGATCCCCCCTTTGGCATGGTGCCGGAACAGGGTCACGATTGGTTTTTGGTGGCTTTAGAGGCTTGCAGCGGCGAAACTCCCGATTTAGATTTATTTCTGGGGGTTTCTATATCTATAGTAATTTTTGGCGTCTGTCTCACGTCAGGGGGGGGGGTCTCCGAGTCATCCACAAGATAGGGGGCGCGCCTATAAGGCGGCGCGCCTCCACCCTCGTGGATGGCTCGTGACTCTTCCGCCCAACTCTTTTACTTGGGGCTTCTTTTGGTCCATAAAAATCCACAAGAATTGGCACGCCAATTGACTCCGCTTGGTATTCCTTTTCGTAAAACTCAAAACAATGAAAAAAAGTAAACCGCACGGGCTCTAGATTAATAGGTTAGTCCCAAAAATCATATAAAATAGCATATAAATGCATACAAAACATCCAAGATGGATAATATAAAAGCATGGAACAATCAAAAATTATAGATACGTTGGAGACGTATCAGGTGAAATGATGATACCATGCCAAGTTTCAACCTTTTCAGAGTTTATTTGTTGTGCTTTTTAATTTCAGGGTCATTTAGCTCAAAAAATAGCAAATGAAGTCCTACATAATGCATGAAATATTTTGTTTGGACATAATATTTCTCCGCCTTTCAAATGCCAAAACACATATATACCCTAACTATTACGAAGATTCCCTCCAGTTTGTCCGAAGTGGAACTTTCGAGATAAGTCTGAAAGCTCACTAGAGAAGAAAGTGATGATGGTGAAGTCGGTGACATCCCATAGTGGGATCTTGGGGTATAAAACTTTTTCTTCGCGTGTGTCCCTTTGCGTCGGAACCATTGACAGTCTTCATCATTTAACAGGATGCTTGGGTCAATCTTCACTGTGAAGGGAGCAATTTCATGAAACTTCTCATAATCTTCTGACATGTCTGTCTTGTCCTGCACTCCCATGATGTTTATTTTCCTTGATAGAACTAAGTGGCGCTTTGGCTCATCGTATGATGTATTCGCTTCCTTATCTTTTCTTTTTCTCAGCTTGGTAGACATGTCCTTCACATAGAAAACCCGCGCCACATCATTGGCTAGGATGAATGGTTCGTCTGCTTACCCAAGATTGTTGAGATACACTGTTGTCACTCCATACCGCGGGTCTTCCATTATGCCGCCTCCTGTCAGATTGACCCATTTGCACCGAAACAAAGGGACCTTCAAATCACTTCCATAGTCAAGTTCCCATATCTCCTCTATGTAACCATAATATGTGTCCTTTGGCCTATTGGTGTTTGCTGCATCAAAGTGGACACCACTGTTTTGGTTGGTGCTCTTTTTATCTTGGGCGATCGTGTAAAATGTATTCCCATTTATCTCATACCCTTTGAAAGTCAATATAGTCGAAGATGGTAACTTGGCCAACAAGTACAATTCATGGATAACAGTGTCGTCATGCATGAGACGTGTCTGCAACCAACCGCCGAAAGTCCCCGTGTGTTCACATGTAATCCAGTCGTCAGACTGCTGCGGGTGTTTGGAGCGTAGAATATTCTTGTGTTCGTTGATATACGGAGCCACCAAGATGGAATTTTGTAGAACTGCGCAGTGTTGATAACCCACAAGTATTGGGGATTGCAACAATTTTCGAGGGTACAGTATTCAACCCAAATTTATAGATTCGACACAAGGGAAGCCAAAGAATATTTCAAGGTATTAGAAGCTGAGTTGTCAATTCAACCACACCTGGAGATTAATTATCTGCAGCAAAGTGATTCGTAGCACAGTAATATGATAGTTTTGATGATAGCACCAGTAAGGATGGCAATGGGTCGGGTTTGGATCGTGTTGAACAAAATCAAATCCGTATCCATATCCATGAGGATATTCTTTGCCCGCCCATAAAAAATCCTTGGGTGAAAATTTGTGTCCATGTCCAAACCCGATGGATATCCATACCCACTGGATATCCATTGGGTCTTCTCAATACATGTAAATAATACATAACACGATATTAACATAAGCTCTTTCATTATTCACCTTGTGGCAACTAAGGCTTCACTTATTGTAATACATCAACTTATGGTAAATCAATGTCCACTAATAACCTAATGTCATTCAGTATTTTTCTAAAAGATGAGAATGACGAGTCATTTAGCGAGGAGATAAAAATAAGGGAAGGGGCGCTGGAGTATGTTAGTGGGAATTGAATGTCAACTAATATAAGTTACGGTGGGGATTGTGCAATTTCTTTTGCATGTTTTACGTAAGGAAGTGTAAAATTGCAGTGGGCACTACAAAAAAAAGACACATCCGTGACATTTTGGGCCGAACAATTTTTTTTTCTGTCATACATATGACACTTCTATGACGATAATTGTGACAAAACCTGGTATCATCATAGATGTGGTGGGCTCCTACTTTTATGACAAAAAATCATGACAGAAAATGGGCTTTTCGTCCTGGGCGGGCCGGAGACGCAGCTGCATGACATTCTTTGGGCCGTCCATGACGGAAAAAACCGTGGTAGAAGCAAGGGGAAGGAAAATTTTGGGGAGTTGCTGGTTACGGTGGGAGGTCGGGGGCCGAGCGATGCGCGTTTCTCTCGTACACGTGTGAGGCATTGGCTCTAACTGAACCCTAGCGAGGCGTTGGGCTCTAATCGAACCCGAAGCGACAGACCGCAGCGACGCTGCGTTCAACCCGAGCAATCGATCGATGGCGTTAATCGAACCCGATGGAGCGATTCTTCGCCATCGCCGCTAATCAAGCCGATCGATTGATGAACAAGGAGCGCTATGGGGGGGGTTCGATGAACAATGGCGGTGGTGTTGCCTCGGATGAACAGACCCCGTGGTGTGGAGGGCTGGATGAACAGAGACGGTGGAGGGTGGCCGTGGAGGGTGGTTGAACAGACCGAGGAGTCCCGGATTAGGGGTATCCGGACAGCCGACTGTGTACAACGTCCGGACTATAGAAGCGTGAAGATACGAGACTCAAGACTTCGGCCCGTGTCTGGATGGGACTTTCCTTGGCGTAGAAGGCAAGCTTGGCGATCCGGATATTATATTTCCTTCCTTGTAACCGACTCCATGTAAACCCTAGCCCTCTCCGGTGTCTATATAAACCGGAGAGGTTGGTCCTTAGAAGGTCGATCACAATTACAATCATACCATTATAGGCTAGCTCCTAGGGTTTAGCCTCTACGATCTCGTGGTAGATCTACTCTTGTACTACCCATATCATCAATATTAATCAAGCAGGAAGTAGGGTTTTACCTCCATCGAGAGGGCCCGAACTCGGTAAACATCTGTGTCCCTTGCTTCCTGTTACCATCACCTTGACGCACGATCGGGACCCCTACCCGAGATCCGCCGGTTTTGACACCGACATTGGTGCTTTCATTGAGAGTTCCTCCGTGTCGCTGTTTGTCGAGCTCGATGGCTCCTTCAATCATTATCAACGACATCGCCCAGTGGTGAGACATTCCTCCCCGGACAGATCTTCGTGTTCGGCGGCTTCGCACTGCGGGCCAACTCGCTTGGCCATCTGGAGCAGATCGATAGCTACGCCCCCGGCCACCAGGTCAGTTTCGGAAACCTGAACTACACGGCGGACATCCGCGGAGACTTGATCTTCGATGGATTTGGGCCTATGCCAGGAGCACCGTACAGTTATGACAAGCTTGGCTTAGACCTGCCGTCGGACGAAGCTCAGGGCATCATCCCTGTACTGTCCCCAGATCTAGATCCGGAGCAGACTGCGTTGCCTAAGGACGGAGGGATGGTCCCCGCCCCCCAGGTCGCACACTCATCGGCGGTGGAGTCGAACACGGGTCTCACCTCTGCGGTGTCCTGTGACTCCGAACCCCCGGATTCGTATCCGGACGTTGGTTCCAGTCCGCACACTCCCTTGCCCGTCGGGCAAGGATGGGCTCCGATAATGGAGTTCACCGCTACAGATATCTTCCAGCACTCACCCTTTGGCGACATGCTGGACTCATTAAAGTATCTCTCTTTGTCAGGAGGCTCTTCGCCGAACTATGTCCGGCTCGAGTGGGAGGCAGGCAACTAGGAAATTCGTTACCCACCCACCACCCACTTTATTGCCACGGTTGACGATTTAACCGAGGTATTAAACTTCGACTCCGAAGACATCGACGGTATGGAAGACGATGCAGGAGAAGAACATGAACAACTGCTCACTGCGCGGTGGAAAGCCACCTCTTCCTATGACATATATATGGTGGACACCCCGGAGGAAACAAATGGCGATGAGGCAACAGAGGATAAAACCTCAAGGAAAAAAGCAAAGAATGGGCGTCGTCGGTGCCACTCCAAGCCCCGCCACACCAATACCGGCCCAGGAGTCGAAAACAATTCGAATGGTGCCGAAGAAGAATACAACCCTGAACAGCCCGCCTTCGAGCAGGCTGAACAGGAGGATGAGCAGGCCATCCTAGATGAACAGGCGACAGACGAATACCCGGAGGAGGACGGCTACATGCCCCCTCGAAGACGAGATTAGCCTCGGCGATGAGGAGTTCGGCGTGCTCGAGGATCCGTGAGAGCAGAACGCTTCTGCCGCCGGCTTATAGCCACCGCGAGGAGCCCGAAAAGAAGCAGCAGCAACTCCAAGCTGATCAAGACCGCTCACGCATGATGGATCAAGTCCCGCAGCCGAGGAATATGGACTCGAGCACCACA
Source organism: Aegilops longissima (assembly GCA_021605205.1). Classification (NCBI taxonomy): domain Eukaryota; kingdom Viridiplantae; phylum Streptophyta; class Magnoliopsida; order Poales; family Poaceae; genus Aegilops; species Aegilops longissima. The sequence continues at coordinate 48,609,777 of CM038679.1, forward strand.
CGGCTGACCGCCACCTCGTGGCGGGATAAAGCGGCATACCAGTCCGCATACCAGCCAACACCCCCACGCCAACATACTACGGCCCGGGGCAACAAATCAGGACACGCGACGAGGACCGTCGCGCCGGACACACCTTCAACAAGTCCGGCCGGGCCGAATATAGCCACCCAGATCAATTCGACCTGCGTAGCCACATAGCTCGGCACCCAGGCGCCAAGCACCCCCTCTGCTTCACTGACGAAGTAATGGATCATGAATTCCCAGAAGGGTTCAAACCTGTAAACATCGAATCATACGATGGCACAACAGACCCCGCGGTATGGATCGAAGATTTTCTTCTCCACATCCACATGGCCCGCGGTGACGATCTACACGCCATCAAGTATCTTCCCCTTAAGCTCAAAGGACCAGCCCGACATCGGCTAAACAGCCTGCCAAAGAAATTCCATTGGCAGTGGGAAAACTCGAAGACGATTCTCGATAACTTCCGTGGCACATATGTGCGACCGCCGATGCCGACGACTTGAGCCACATTACTCAACAGCACGGAGATTTAGCCAGAAATTCGACTCGCTCCTAACTAAGAAGAACCAAATAGTTGATCGTCCACACGCCGAAGCCCTGGCGGCTTTCAAGCATAATATCCATGACGAATGGCTCGCTCGACACCTCGGCCAGGAAAAACCCAAGTCCATGGCAGCTCTCACAACACTAATGACCCGCTTTTGTGCGGGCGAGGACAGTTGGTTGGCCCGCAGCAGCACTACGCCACAGTGTGGCAATTCGGATGGCCGCGACAATAACGGCAAGCCACGGCATAACAGACATAAGCGACGGAACAACGGCGACATCACTAAAGACACGGCAGTCAACGCCGGATTCAGTGGATCCAAGCCCGGTCAACGGAAGAAGCCGTTCAAAAGAAATAATCAGGGATCGTCCAGTTTGGACCGCGTACTGGAGCACTCGTGCCAAATTCATGGCACACCAGACAAGCTAGCCAACCACACCAATAGAGATTGCTGGGTATTCAAACAGGCCGGCAAGATAAATGCCGAAGACAAGGACAAGGGGCCGCACAACAACGATGACGAGGAGCCCCGACGTCCGAACACGGGGGGACATAAGAAATTTTCCCCCCAGGTGAAAACGGTCAACATGATCTACGCCACGCACATCCCCAAGCGGGAACGAAAGCGGGCACTAAGGGACATCTATGCGATGGAGCCAGTCACCCCCAAATTCAACCCTTGGTCAGCTTGCCCGATCACCTTAGATCGTAGGGATCACCCCACTAGCATCCGTCACGGCAGCTCAGCCACATTGGTCCTAGACCCAATCATTGACGGATTCCACCGCACGCGCATCCTTATGGACGGTGGCAGTAGCCTGAACCTGCTTTACCAGGACACAGTGTGCAAAATGGGCATTGACCCTTCAAGGATCAAGCCCACCAAAACCACCTTTAAAGGTGTAATTCCCGGAGTAGAGGCCCGCTGTACGGGCTCTATAGCATTGGAAGTGGTCTTCGGATTGTTGGATAACTTCCGAAGCGAAGAGTTAATCTTCGATATCGTCCCTTTCCACAGTGGTTACCATGCACTGCTCGTACGAACTGCATTCGCCAGATTCAATGCGGTACCACACTACGCATACCTCAAGCTCAAGATGCCAGGACCACGCGGGGTCATAACGGTGAACGGGAATATGGACCGCTCTCTACGAACAGAAGAACATACTGCAGCCCTGGCGGCGGAAGTACAATGCGGCCTTCTCCGACAAACAAATCCGGCGACAACTTCAAGCACAGTCAAGCGAGTCCGGAGCACCACGCAACAGGATCACCAGGTACGCCAAGAGCGCGACTAGCAGTTCGGCCTCCGCTTAAGCCCCATCAAAGCAGCATTTGTGCAACGTGCACACAATTACGCACTTAAAATACCATGGACATAGGCGGAGGCGCATCAACGACTCAGTCAACTGTATGGGTAACCGCCAAATACTTTGATACTCTTTCCCTCTTACCTTTCAGGACACCGCGTTGGCGCAGCATCCTCAAAAAAGCCGAATTGCCGGACTTATAGGGAAGAGACATCCACGAAGGCAACAAACGTTGTGCACAGAAGGAAATACACAGGTGGAATCTATTTACGATCATTATACCTGCTATATCTAACTGAACATAGCCTACCCCTGGATAGGACATATCAAATAGTCCTATTTTATCTATGCTTAACGCATCCATTGTAAATGTACGCTTAAACGTATTTTTCGTCAATGTGAGATTATACATAGCCTCAACTTATTATTCTTATTTGAGCATTTTTCTCTTATAAATGTTTATTTGATATTGCATCCGTACACCTTGGTACGGCCGGTTTGCCAGGGGCTTCTTATGGGGCCCCGCTATATGGCAACTCAAGTCCGAACACTTTCAACAGTGCGGCACCCCGAACTTATAGCACTATATGGATCAGCTCCGAATCGTGTCCTGGGTCTACAGTTGGGATAGCCCGGCTCCCTTGTTTTGGTGCCTTACGTTCCGTTATATCGGCTAAGGTAGCGCAGGAGAACTATCACATTGTGTCCCGGTTCTTCCGGACGAGCACCTCAGTAGAGAAAGCCGAAACTGACCGGCATGATGTGGCGAGAGCTGGTCGCTGTTCGAGAGGTTCTAAAATCCTTAAAGATTTTCCGCTTTAGGCGATAAATCGGCTTCATCCGATCTAGGCGTGTATAGCGCCCCGATTCGGTCTTCTGGATTCTAGGGGCTTGGCCGAAATTTAAAATTGTAGACTTCTATGGCTAAGTGAAAGTTATAAAGCCGCATAGTCGATTGCACGTTCATTGCTGCCGACACCTCCTTAAGGGACCAAACATTTGGGTAAAGAGTGTCCGGTTTTCCATGAACACCCCAAGCTAGTCACGCTGGGGCGGAAGCCGACGATCGCCTACTTTCGAGGATTTTATAAACAATGCACGTAAGGTAATATTTTAAATAACAAAAGCGCTACATAGCGCAAGTAACTTCGTCTTTAATTACAAACACGACAGAAGTGAACTTATTCAAATATGGCGTCCTTGGTACACTCATCGGCGACGAGACGAGCGCCCTTCATCACGCCATCATAGTACATTTCAGGATGGCGATGCGCCTTGCCCTCCGGCGGCCCGTCCTTGACCAGCTTCTCCGCATCCAGCTTACCCCAATGCACCTTGACATGGGCAAGGGCCCGGCGGGCACCTTCAATGCAAACGGATCGCTTGATCACCTCAAGCCGCGGACAGGCATCCACCATCCGCTTGACCAGGCCAAAGTATCTAGTGGGCAGAAGCTCACCAGGCCACATCCGGACTATGAAATCTTTCATAGCCACTTCGGCCGCCCGGTGGAGTTCGACCAACTGCTTCAGTTGGTCACTCAGAGGCGTTGGGTGTTCGGCCCCAGCATACTGGGACCAGAACAGCTTCTCCATTGAGCTCCCCTCCTGGGCACGTTAGAACTCCGCGGCGTCAGATACGCTGCATGGCAGATCTGCGAACGCCCCTGGAGAGCTCCAAATCTGAGTAAGTAAAAGAAACGCCTCCTCCACATGTTTGCTTTGCATAAAGAACTTCTTACCCGCTGCTATCTTTTTGGCCTCCTAGATTTCCCGCTCTGCCTTCTCGGCCTCGGCCTTGGCGTCTCTTACACTCTCAAGGGCCTTCGCAAGCTCGGCCTCTTTCGCCTTCAGATCATGCCCCATGGACTCGAACTTCTTGCCGAGGTCCTGGAGCTCCTGCTGTACCTCACCCACTCTAGCACTTTGCTTCTCTCGCTCCTTGCATTCCGAGGCCGCTTTGTCTTCGGCCTCGGACAATGCTTTCTTCAGGGACGCCACTTCGGCGGCGGTCCCTGTTACACAGTCACAACGCTTTGGCGTTAGATTGACCAATTTTGCTTATCTTTAAACACACATACAAACGGGGAATCACTTACCTTTATTCTCCTCGAGCTGCCTCTTCGTGAGGCTGAGCTCTCCATGCGCCTGCTCCAGGTCCCGCTTTAGTTTGGAAACCTCGGCAGCACGGGCAGCAGCAAGTAGCACAACCTGCTTATTCACAACAATGCTTATTATTAGACTCCTGCGGATTATAATTGACCCTCCGTTTGGCTTTTCCTTCCAAACGCCAAACAGAGTATCAGGGGCTACTACCTATCGAGTGATAATCTCATACATTTTTTACTTACCTCAAAGCCCGTCAGGAGGCTTGTGCAGGCTTCGGTCAGTCCGCTTTTGGCGGACAGAACCTTTTGAATCACCGCACTCAGAAGAGTACGGTGCTCTTCTTCCATGGAAACGCCTCAAAGCGCTTCCACTAGGCCATCCGGCACCGTTGATGCGATGGAAGTCCTCGGCACGGGCGGCTCGCCCTCCCTAACGAGGGGCTACCCGCCTAAGTCCGGAACCGTCAGAGGTTCCGGAACAGTGTTCGGTCGAGAGTCCGCCTTGTTGCGGCTCTCATCGACGCGATCTGCGGGAGTCTTGAACCCCGCATGTCCGACGTTCGGGGGTCCGCCTTGGGGCGTCTCCAGGGTCACCTCCCCCTATTCGGGGAGCCTGCAGGATAACACCTCTGTGTCATCCGCAGGCTGAGGAGTGGTGGCTGTCGGGAGCGAGTTCATCTCCGAAGAACTCAGAGACCCATCCGAAGACGACACCGCCGGATGAGTCCGGGCCGGACTGCGTCAATATTCGGTGTTATTAAACAATTATGAAGTGAAAACCACGATAGAGTGCGGACACTTACGATCGCGCGGGCTTCCTCGGGCAGCCACCCTCATCGCCGTGGCGGCCGTGGTGGAGTAGTCCGAAGGTATGTTTTCCCTTCTTGATCGCCCCAGCCTCCCCTCCGGGCGGCTTTCCTCTTCTTCTCCCCCTGGTGCGGGGAGGCGGAATTTCTTCCTGATTCCCCCCGCCTCTGTGGGAGGAATCTGTCTCGTCGTCATCGGACGACAGGGGTATAACGGCCTTGCGCCGAGGGCCTTTTCCGGCCCCCCGGCCCGCTTCGCCGGGCTCCTCATCCTTTCCGGATGGAGCTTCTTCTTCTTCCTCCTCCCCTTCGTGGGAGGAGTCTGCCTCGTCATCCTCGGACGAGGCTTCTGGCACAACCTTACGCCAGAGACCCTTTCGGGTCCCCGGGGCCTTCTTCTCCGGCACCTTTTACGGTGCCGGGACCAGCATCTCCGTCAGGAGAGCATCCGCTGGGTCTTCTGGCAGTGGAGTCGGACAGTAGACCTGCTCTGCTATCTCCACATAGTCCTGAAGCAAGTATGCATGATTACTTAGGGGACTCCCGTGAATATATTGGGAAAAAGCTGGTCCGTGGTAGTCTCGAGAACTCACCGCTAGGAGCCGCCATGCATGAAGCCCGCGGTCCTCGATGTGGGAGGAGGTACTTGAGGCCTTGAACAACACTTTCCATGCGCCCTCGTCGCCATGCCGTAGAGCTCCGGAGCGTATGGTGTTCAGCCGGGCGAACTCCCACAGCATTAATCGCCGCATTTGGCGGGCGGTGATCCGCGAACGAGCATGACTGGATCACATTGACAAGCTTGATGTTCTTGTCCTTCATGCTTTTGATGCACGTCTGGAGTCCGGCCAGCTCCGTGGAGTCGCCCCAGGGCAGGCCCTTCTTTTCCCAGGAGGTCAGCCGCAGAGGGGTTCCGGATCGGAACTCGGGGGCTGCCGCCCAGCTGGCGCCGTGCGGCTCGGTGATGTAGAACCACCCCTATTGCCATCCTTTTACGGTTTCTGCGAAGGAACCGTCCAGCCAGGTGACGTTAGGCATCTTGCCCACCATGGCTCCTCCGCACTCCGCTTGCTGGCCGCTTACCACCTTCAGCTTCACGCAGAAGGTTTGCAGCCATAGGCCGAAATGAGGCCGGATGCGGAGAAAGGCCTCGCATACAACGATGAACGTCGAGATGTTGAGGAAGAAATTCGGGGCTAGATCATGGAAATCTAGCCCATAGTAGAACATGAGCCCGCGGACGAAGGGATGGAGCGGAAATCCCAGTCCATGGACAAAGTGGACGACGAACACGACTCTCTCGTGGGGTCTTGGGGCCGGAATGACCTGCCAAGCGTCCGATAGCCGGTGCGCTATGTCTGCGGCCAAGTATCCGGCCACCCGAAGATTTGTGATGTGCTTCTCCTCTACGGTGGAAGCCACCCACTTGCCTCCTGCTCCGGACATGTTTAGCTGTGCGGAGGAGACTTGGGCTTGGGCGCTGGAGCTCGAGGGGGCAAGAATGGGCAGAGAAGGAAGGGGGCGTGGGTAAAAATGAGGAAATCTTATCCCTTTGTAGAGGCGATGAAAGCGGTGCGCCTCCCCACTTGCCCGTTGGGAATCGCTTGCTTCCCAAGCGCCACGATTGATAATGTGGTGGGATTACCCATACCCGTATTGATGAGAATCCCGTAATAAGGGGGCACGATCTCTGCTTTGACAAGATGTGTCAAGGAAACTGCCTCGCAATATGCGTTGTGGCTGGTTGCGGAAAGACGGTTAGAATAATAACTTGACCGTAGTGACACGTCACGTTGCCTAAAAAAGTTGTCAGCAGATTGCATTTGTGAAACATCGTTCTCTCTACGGTGGCATGCGAAGATCATCTTGCGGATCCAGACACGGTTTAAGTGTTCGACAATTACCTTGGAGTATTCGAAGGAGGAACCCGCCCTGCAATGCCGAAGACAAGATCTGCTGCTGGACTCATCGTCATTGAAGCCTGGTTCAGGGGCTACTGAGGGAGTCCTGGATTAGGGGGTATCCGGACAGCCGGACTGTGTACAACGTCTGGACTATAGAAGCGTGAAGATACAAGACTCAAGACTTCGGCCCGTGTCCAGATGGGACTTTCCTTGGCGTAGAAGGCAAGCTTGGCGATCCGGATATTATATTTCCTTCCTTGTAACCGGCTCCATGTAAACCCTAGCCCTCTCCGGTGTCTATATAAACCGGAGAGGTTGGTCCTTAGAAGGCCTATCACAACTACAATCATACCATTATAGGCTAGCTCCTAGGGTTTAGCCTCTACGATCTCGTGGTAGATCTACTCTTGTACTACCCATATCATCAATATTAATCAAGCAAGAAGTAGGGTTTTACCTCCATCGAGAGGGCCCAAACCTGGGTAAACATCTGTGTCCCTTGCTTCCTGTTACCATCAGCCTTGACACACAGATCGGGACCCCCTACCCGAGATCCGCCGGTTTTGACACCGACAAGGACCCCGTGGTGTGGGGAGCTGGATGAACAGTAGACGGTGGAGGGGTGCCCGTGGAGGGGTGGTTGAACAGTAGCCGGTGGAGTAGCGCGCGGTGGAGGCTGGATGAACAGGAGCCCATGGAGGCTGGAGGAGGTCGACGGTAGCCCGTGGAGGCCGGAGGAGGTCGATGGTGGAGATGAACAGATCCTGTGGAGTCCTGCTTTTGCGATGCACGCCACACCCTCCCGGCGAACAGGACCCCGCCTCGACCGTGGCGCCCAACACAAGTCTATTTCGGTCCGCTTTACGATACGCCACACCCTCCCGATCAACAGACCCCCGTTTCGACCGTAGGAGGTCCGCTTCTCCGCTTTGCAAGACGCCACACCCTCCCGATCAACAGACCCCTGCTTCGACCGTAGGAGGTCCGCTTCTCCGCTTTTGCAGACGCCCACACCCCTCCCGATCAACAGGACCCCTGTTTCGACCGTAGGAGGTCCGTTTCCTCCGTTGTGCGCTACGCCAGGCCTCGTTTCCATCGCCTGTTCCATCCAAGCCGGTTGGCTCCCACGCGCTCCGTTGCCTCCCGATGAAGATGATGCATTCTGTTGCCTCCCGATGAACACGACGCATTCCGTTGCCTCCCGATGAAGACAACGCATTCCATTGCCTCCCGATGAACACGACGCATTCCGTTGCCTCCCCATGAACACGACGACGACGTTGTTTCTCCGTTCCGACCCAGCCATGTACGAATGCACGAGTAGGCGTTCGAGACCCTGCCCGTATGTACGTGCGGGGCAGATTTTCTTTCTTGCACCTCGCCGCTGCGTGCGTGTACATGCTACGTGTGCGCCTCTACTACGACACGTCGCACGCCTCTACATCCACCAAGATATATGTACGTACACGTTCGCGATCAGAATGACAACGCTACGTACGCTTCGACCAGGTGGGTCCCGACTGTCAGGCAGTTCCTTGCGTGCGAAAATGTAGCTGGTGGGTCCCAGCAGTCAGAGGGGCGAATCATTTTTTTTGTCCGGAGCACTTCCTTTGCGTGCGAAGATGTAGCTGGTGGGTCCCAGCAGTCAGGGGGCGAATCGTTTTTTTTCCCGGACGCACTTCCTTACGTGCGAAGATGTAGCTGGTGGGCCCAGCAGTCAGGGGGAAACTTTTTTTCGTGAAATACGGTGGCCCGTCCGGTGGGTCCCCGCTGTCAGGTGGAGGAATCATTATTTTCCGCGTAATAAGGAGGCACTTCCTTGATGCGGCTGTGGACCCAGCTGTCAGCCTCTCCACGTACAGTCCACGTCCGATGGAAGTCATTCCTTGACCACGTTTACCACGCCGCGCCGAGAGCACCACGGCGGTGGACGACGGCGAGGCCTAGGAAGGGGACGACTCGGAGCCGGGGAAGACGCATCAGTGGACGCCCACGTGAAGAGGAGTACGAGGGTTCACTGGTTCGGCTGCGGTGTGAGGCTGCTGTCGCCGCAGAATAACAGGGGGTGTGGGTGAGTAGAGGGATGGCCTGGTCAGCGGTGGGAGTAGTAGAGGCGGTGAGGCCTCCGCGGCATCATAGCCGGCCACGGGAGGCAGGAGCACGCGGCACGACCGGCGCTGGTTTGGGCGGCTAGAGCAAGAAGACCAGAGGTTGAAGAAGCGCTACAACCGTTGGATGAACATCGTACGGTAACAGGAGCTAGAATCGTTCATATTGACTAAGTTGACAAAGCCCTCCGTCCCCGTCAACTTGGTAGGCCCACAAGTCAGCCTCCCAGTATGCTGGGTTCCAGCTGGCAGGGGGAGTATTCATTTTTTGTGCGTAATAAGGAGGCACCTCCTTGCGTGCGAAGATAGCTGGTAGGTCCAACAAGTCAGCGGGGGGCACATTTTTTTTGCGAAATACAGAGGCCCTTCCGGTGGGTCCCAGATGTCAGGTGGAGGAATCATTATTTTGCGCGTAATAAGGAGGCATTTCCTTGTGTGCGGCCGTGGAACCAGCTGTCAGCCTCTCCACGCACAGTCTACTTCCGATGGTGTCGTTCGTTGACCACGTTGACCTCGCCGCGCCGAGCGCATCCAAGGTGGTGGACGAAGGCGAGGCCTCGGACAGCAACGAGCCGGAGATGGGAAGATGCGGGAGTAGAGTCGCAGATGGAGAGGTGTACGAGGGTTAACTGGTTCTAGTGCGGTGTGGTTCGCCAGTTGGTGGAGAAGAACAGGAGGTGTGGAGGGGTGGAGGGATGGCCTGGCCAACGGTGGAGTAGCGCTTCATAGCGGCGTGCAAGCAGAGCTGCTAGCGAGGGAGGCGGAGGTGGTCCCGGCATACCGGAGGAAGAAGACGAGAGATTGAAGATGGATGCGGCCGTTGGATGTAAATCCAACGGCTAACATGTCGAATCATTTGTTGACTAAATTGACAACGACTTGTGTTGGCTTCACCTATTGGCCCACATTTCAGCCTCCAAAATGTGGCACGATTCAACCCATTTTTCAGAATTTACAGTCTTTTTTTGCGGTAGAATTTACAAATCAATTTGATCTTTTTTGAATTACAGCCATTAGCTGGGCTGGGTGAACAATTAATGTAGCGTCCATGCGGCCCATTTATTTTATTTCCTAAAAAATTACAGGCCATTTGCACTTTATCTAGATACACGATTTTGCTGGGCTGATTCTAATTATAATGTTGGGTTGGGCCAGCAATGTTATCAAAAAATAAAAAAGGGCTGAGCATTTTGTTATAAATATATTTAAATAATAAGTGATATTATTTCATTCGTCCTTAAATCTTACCAAGCTTTTGTACACAATCACTAGGATTTTCGTACAAAACAATCCAGGATTTTATTTGTTAAGAAATTATTTTATAAGTTAATAAGATGTGGGATATTGTTTTCTTACATATGTAAGTATCTCATAAATATATGATGACAATAAAAATAATATATAATAACATATAAAATAATTTAAATATATATAATATAGTTAGAAGGAAACATAAGTTGTACTCATGCTCCTATTCTTATATAGAAAAATAGAACAGACCTCTGCGTTTTCTTCAAAAAAACATAAATTGGGCTGCCAAAATAAAACCTCGGATGGGAGGTCCATAGGCCGGTCGATACATGACGACCCTAAGAAAATACAAACAGGCCCTCCCATCCGAGGTCGTGGGCTGCGCATGTTAAAATGAAAGCCTAGACGGGCAGCCCAAAACCACGCCCAACACTTGCCAAAACTTCGTCCCTCGTTTTCTCGTGTTTCGCACACTCGACATTGTGTGGGCATTTTGACTGCATCATATGAAGATGTGCTATGCATGAATGTTGATCAGCATGATGTTAACTGGCTGGTAGTTCCATTTTCGACCATGAATAAAACTTCCAACATGATGTTAACCCTGTTTGAAAAGGCCGTGTTAATATAAATGCTCGCCTCTGAAAGTTGCGCTTTCTTATCTGAAACTGAAACTTGCGCTTTCTTCTCGTCTGCACTTTTATACTCCTATGAAACTACATTTTTAAGTGCTAAAATAGATCTCTAGAATTCATAAAATTCTTCATATGCTCAATACTGCAAATCTGAAATTCAAAAGACATTCATATCTGAAAGTACTCTCAAAATACACAACACAAAACACAATTCACAACCTACAAATACTGACAACCCTAAGCTCCTCCTGACAATTCACAACCTGCCCGACTATTGGGCTGGGGGCAACCCTCCTATTCCTCGGCGACAGACAGCCGCCCCGTGAGACGATGTGAACGGCGAGGGAGACGATGGCGGGGAAGCGTCATCGGGCCAACTGCTTTTCTCCTCTTGCAGTTGGGTTCGGTCGACGAAGACTCCACCGCTCGCTCTGGCAGGACACCCTCACAAACGGCACCTGTAGATGCTCGATCCTTCAATCTCGGTGGATGCTCCATCCGGGATCGATATCCCACCACCGCTCCCTCACGATCGGATTCGGTGAATCTGTTTGCTCCATGGCCCAGAGGAGCAGCTCTATGTACTCCAGCACGACTCCCTCCGGGAGTATCGCCGCCTTTTCGCTCTATTGCAGATATTTGGCCATGGATGTCGCCGTCGCCGCTAGTTGGTCCTTGTTGTCAAACCAAGACTGTATCTCCAACATCCTAGCTAGCTTCACAGGGTCGCCGTCTGCGATCCTCACGTATCGGTTGTACTCCTCCATCGATCTACTTCTCCACAACACCTTCACTCGCTGGCGGTGGTTTTTGAATGGAAGAGGAGAGGAGCAGCGCTGGTTTTGGATTAGAACGGAGAGGAGCGACGCTGGTTTTGGACCGGAACAGAGAGGAGGGCGGTGGTTTTGAAATGGAAGAGGAGAGGAGCGGCGCTGGATTTAGATTGGAACAGGAGAGGAGCGGCGGTGGTTTAAGAGGATAAGAGCGGAAGAGCGGCGCTGGTCTTGGAAGTATTTTTTGTTGTTTTATGATTTTGGGTCAAAGTTTGACCACGTCTCGTATGTGACAAGCAAAATGTGAATGCATGTCACCAAAAATTGTATCGCTTGGTTCAGATTCGAATGTACTTTCAAATTATATTATTTTTGCAACGATAACATATATTTTATGTGCGAAAATCATGGTCAATTATGACCCGAATAAAAGGGAGACTAGTTAATGTGGGTCGCTTTCTTAATTGAAGGGTAAATTGATTTTGATTTTGATCCATCACAACATACCGCCCTCTCGCCCAATCCTAAATCGCTGCCGCCGACGCTCCTCTCCCTCTTCTCCATTGCAAAACCACCTCCTCTCCTCTCCATCATCTCCATTCCAAAACCACCGTCTCGCCTCTCCCTCTTCTGATCTTCTCCATTGCAAAACCACCTCCTCTCCTCTCCATCATCTCCATTCCAAAACCACCGTCTCCCTCTCCCTCTTCTGATCTTCTCTCCATTGCAAAACCACCTCTTCTCCTCTCCATCATCTCCATTCCAAAACCACCTCCTCTCCTCTCCCTCTTCTCTATTGCAAGACCACCGTCTCTCCTCCCATCTTCCAAAGCTAGCACCGGACCACTCGAACGACATCTATGGAGAGGATGCAACAATGAATCAGCAGATCGCCGGGCGACACGTGCAAAGTTAGCCAGGTTGAAGGAGATACTTAGTTGGTTTGACAATGAGTGGGAGATTTCGAGGACTGTGCCGGCCATGTGGCAATGTATGCGAAAGAGCGAGATGGCGGCGATGAGGGCGGCGATGTACATGTACTCCTCGGCGGCAGTCACGCCGTAGTCCTCCGAGTTCATCGAGTATCTCCTATGGGCGATGGAGCAGACAGATTCGCCCGAGGCGACAGTCAGGCGGAGGTGGTGGGCGTACAGGTCGAAGGTCGAGCACCCAGAGGATAACGAATCGATCGAGTATGGTGTGCCATTCGTGAGGGTGCAGAGCCAGCCGGAGCCACAGGAGTATTCGTTCTCCCACCGCAAGAGGAGGCCGGATGGCGCGACGTCGCTTCCCCGACGTTCTCCATGGTTCCCTCGATGCTCGCCTTGTTTCAACGGCGGCGGTAGGGTTTAAGGTAAGCTTGACACTAACCTAATCTTCCACCTGCTCATGCTTACAATTAGTGTGACAGCTAATGAAAATCATGCTTACAATCAGTCTCCGAGTACTACGCCAATCACCCTAAAATAACTCTGGACCTTTGGGTCAAAGTTGTGACACTGTGTACAAATAAAGAAAAATAGATTGGTGCTTCTTTCAGAAAAGAGTACTCCCTAGAAAACTGCCATTATAAGCTACTAGTATTTGGTTAGAGGATTTGCTGCCGAGAAAGATCCGTCCACGAGAGCGCCACACATCCCATCGGTTGTGGTGGATGCCAATGTGCATGCAGCATGGTTGGTGTCGGTAATTTTACTTGGCACACCTTGCACTCTGCATATATGCCGGTTCCATACATACATTTGTGCAGTTCCACCAAAATGCAGCTGAATAACCCTGTTTGCACAGATAATGAAAAAGCGTGATTACATTATAGTGGCACTAGTTGATGAAACAAACAAAATAAATAGAAGAAAATATTGCGATAGTATCATAGTATGCCATGCTGCGAGGGTGAGATGGGCCTGCGGACGCCTCATACAGTGCGCCTCATCGACATCGTCCCAAGTCTCCCGATACACCTTCTCGCCAAAGGATGAACACCAGAGTACAACAGTAGTACAAGGAGGCGCCTCGAGACATTCAAATATCTATTTTTGTACATATCAACTAAAATTAAGCACCCCAGTTTGCAGAAACGCTTAAACATTAACAATGGGACTAGTTGATGAAACATACTTTAACCAAGAGAAGAACTTTCTTTATCTACATTGGAAATGAAATGATAGAGATGACACTCGCTCTATTTTAACTGTATTATTACTTCATTTTATCAGTGACAGTAGGGTCGAGTAGGTGGAAAACGAGGTGTACCGTGCGGCCGCAAGGATGGAGGCCGGGTGCTTAGATCGGATGTCAAGTGGCTCTTTCAGTCACCAACATGGATGACTCAATTCATGGGACCTTTTGGTGCAGTTCACCTAAAATGAAGCAATGTCCCGTGAGCTAGCAGCTTCTTCTTCAAAATTTTTAAGAAAAGGGCTCCAGCCCCGGTTCCATTTCCATCAGAAAACGAAACCCACAGAGCTTCTTCTTCATTAGTTGCAATAAAATTGAGCAACATCAAGGTTGGTTGTGAAGCTCCTGGAATGCTCAACTATAATTTGGATATCATTTGTGCAGTTCAACTAAGATCGAGCGTGAAATGTATATCTCTGTTTGCACAAAAAAGGTGGAAAGGAGGGTGACTAACAAGTGATGAAACATGCATCAAATGAAAAGAAGCATGTTCCTTATCTGAATGGCAATCCTACAAGGACAAGAGCAATTTCTAAAGCAAAGGCATTGCTAGATATTAGTGTGGGCATTAGGATTAACTATGACAACCGTTAAATACGACATTACTTTGGGCACGGGAGAGTAGGCGGACCAGATGTTGCATTTCTAACGAAAAGAACCAACTTATCTTAATGGGAAATTTTAGCGGGACATGTAAAGAAGTGCCATTGATTCATATTATCGGAGGCATTACATTGAAAACAACATTGGTTTAACGTGTCCTTACTTTTAACGGTCTTGATCGCTACATTTTACCAAAGGGCATTACATAAGAGTGGCTCGGGGCAACAAACATCGAACAGGATATCCGGTTGGTCCCATTTTTGTTCGGTATAGCCACCTTATACTTTGTGTGAGGCTAGCAAATCTAGTCTGGACTTACTCGTTGACTTGTCCCCAGTCCCCACTTTCTTTCCTTTTTCAACCAATAGATCGGGTTTATATTGAGTTTGTACTTGCTTCCCTTTATTTCCTATTAGACCTAGAGACCAGTTGGATAGCAGGTCTCGCTACTTTTCGCCCCATTATTTCCTCTTTCGACCAAGTCCTAGATTCAGGTAACAAATCCTCCCCACCCCCACCCCTTTCTTCCTTGTTTGAACCAAGTAGTACTAGATTCGAGTGCATGAACTAGTTTTACCTCTTAAACATAAAAAAATTAGGTGGTTTTCGAACAGCCGATCGATCCTATCTACGAGGGGGCCTGAGAAATAGTAAAAGTTACAAATGCAGCGACGTCAGGAGCTCGGGAAGTAGAGCAAGGCCGGTTTCGAAGGAAGTTATACCTGATGGTCGCCTGGATGTCGCTAGGTGGGCGGCGGGAGGCTGGATCTGCCCACACTACGGCAGCGAGGAAGAAGGGGTCGGAGGCCCTCCCTTGCCAGCGGTGCTTGGGAGAGAACAACAAGGGAGGCTGATCGGGACGCGCCTAGCAGTGGGTAAGAGCCGTCGCCGAGGATGACCGCGTGAACGTTGCACCTTCTCACCTTCCCCGGCGGAGAGGATCCGGCTGGATCTGTGACCAGACCAGAGCGAGAGAGAGAGAGAGAGAGAGAGAGAGAGAGAGAGAGAGAGAGAGAGAGAGAGAGAGTGGCCACCGCTGTCGTGTTTAGATCTGGAGAGGCCGAGACAGTGTGAAGGGAGCAACACTAGCAAGCAAGCCGGAGGGTCCTGCCTATATAGTGGTGTAGTACTTAGTTTTCTTTTCTCTACCGGAGCCGACTTGACCTCGTCAATGACTGTCGAGAAGTCTTCATGCACGTGGCCCGGAGGCGCAGTTGTCGTCATTTTGATCTGAAGCACCGGATTATAACATATAACACGAAAAAATGCCACATGACAAGAAGTCATAACCTCACTGCCCAAAGGAGACAACATGAATCCCGACGGACAAACTAGACGAGGAACAAAGCTCAAATTAAAGACAAACTCATAGAAAATGGGTCCGTCGATAGATGTCCTAATTAACATAGCCGGCTTGACCTAGATGGCAGCCGAGTAGTCACTGTACGTGCATGTGCCCCCAATGACTAGCCCAACTCATTTGTCAGTGTTTAACCCTCGCAGTGATCCGAAGCACATGACAGATAATTTTGCGAGATGATAAGAAACCTTTTTTTAGATTTCTCACCACAACTACAGCCATGTACAACACAGCATGCACGATATGTAGACGATAGCCAATCCAGGCGTGTCTGCTGGAGTCTGGTCACATGCATGGACGAATTGATCTTCCGTGTCTTGCAGGGATCGTCCAGGCACCAACGTAGTACAACACTTCTCTAGTACTATCGCTCGTCTCCCTCTTCTATTAAGTCACCCGACTTGCGGGGCCGGGGAGTGTGCCTATGGTCGGTTCCTAATTGCCGTCCCACATGTGTGTGCGAATGCAATATGATGCGCGTTCCATTCGGAGAGCAGCGTGCCAGACCGACCGACCGTCTAGGGTGCGACGCGAACACGACGGGCGTGCTGTATACTCCGTACATGTGTGCCGCCGTTTTCTAGACGCTTTGCTCCATGGCGCGGGCGCAATCCATGGATACAAAATTAGTATACTGTATACTATTTAAAAGTCGAGGGCGGGGCTTTTCCTGCCCTGTAGGCGGCGGGACAGTTCCGCCTAGTCGGTTCGACAGAGACGCGAGAAGACGAGGGAGTAGGCTGCTGCAAACGTAGGGTTGTGTGATTTGACAATGAAGTTCTCATTGGATAGGTGGGGCCCGTGATTTGACTTGCCATTATCATTTTAATCTGGGCGCTCGCCCGGTGTGAGTCTCCGATTCTGACCACCTCCATACAGTGCCTCTCCCAATGCTCCACCATGTAGTAGTAGAGGCTGGCTCTTGCATGAGAGCCCACTTCTCCACTTTTTCCTTGCCTCTCTTTCCTCCACATATGCAAAAATGCCATGTAAAGCGCACTATTGTACTTACTTGCTCCTACAGGTGCTTAAGCTTGCCACATAGGCATAAAGTCTGATGTGGCAAGTTAATCAAGAAGAGAGAGACTAGTTTGGTGACCCAAGGAAGAAACGGTGCTAAGCGCGTGTACCTAGGTGAAAAGACAATTTTGAGTCTATAGCTAATTAAATGAAGCAAACTTAGCAACACCATTTCATTGGAAGAGGTCACTCCTTGGCAAATGCAATAAATACTAGTACTCCCCGTGTCCCATTATATAAGAACGTTTTTGACACTACACTAGTGTCAAAAACGTTCTTATATTATGGGACGGAGGGAGTACGAAGAAAGAGATAGAGAGGAGTAAAAAAATACACTTATAGCCAACCTTATAGCCAACCTTGTTGTAGTATGAGTGACTAAGTGATGACTATGTATGACATGCCAACATTAGATAGCCTAACGCACCATGTTAAATCTCCAAGGGCGCGACCACGCAAGTGACGCGACGGTCGTGGTAGGCGCGACCATGATACGGGCTGCTGGCAGCCCTTGGATCTGAGATCAAACGGTCGCATGCTAAGTTGCTAAAAATTTGCAGAATAACCCTCCAGGATAGGATATTCACCCATTGGTCTAGAATCACGCCATGCAACCGTTCGATCTCCGATCCAAGGGCTCTCGGAAGCCCGTATCATGGGAGAATGGAAAGCCACTACCCTGCCGTTCGCACGCTGGCAGTTCGCTCCTACTCGTCCCCGCGCGTCCTTTAATACTACGGCGGTTCGCTCCTCGTCGTCCCGTCCATTCACATTACGGTAGTTCCACTAATCCTAACCCTCCTCCCAAATCCATGGCGTCCCAAATCTCCCCGATCGGCGGTGAGTACAAAGTTAGAACCATCACCGGCGATGAGTTCGACGTCATCTACCCCCGTTATTCCGTGACGGTGAAAGGATGCCTCTCTCGCTTCATATGCATGTTCGAAGACTCAGATGATGAGAGGGTCGCCGAGCTAGATGTTGAGTACACCACAGTCGTGGGACGAGAGAAGGATCTAAAGGACGAAGAGAGGAATAAGCCCATCGTGATCCAGGTTTGCGTGCATGACTTATGCTTGGTCTACCACATATGCCATGCCGACGTTGAGTGCCAAGATTTTAAGGACTTTCTCGAGAGCAACCTAGTCAAATTCGTTACTGTAGACTTTGGTAACGACAAAGAAGTCCTGCGTCGGATAGGCCTCGTTGTAGGCAACACCTTCGACCTCCGAAATAATCGGCTGGTGTCCTCTCGTCAGCCTTCAATGCTGACCCTAGCAGGAGCCATGGTTCATCCTTCGTACGGTAAACTAGAGAAACCTCCATACACGTTTCATCGTCATGCATGGCAGCGGAATGTACTAGATATAGACCACATCCAGTACGCTGCAATGGATGGCTACCTTTGTTTCAATATCTACAAGGGTTGGATGAAGAGCAACAGCCAATTTGGCGGTTCAAGCAAAGAAGTATCGGCCAAGAGGAAGAGGGACAAGGACGAAGTCGAGGACGTGGACAAGGACTCTGAGTAAGGTGGCAGTGTCGTTGCTCATGGTGGTTCTAATGCAGTGTCTACCGGGATAGTTGCAAATTTTAATTTCAGGTGTGCTTAATTTGAGGGGTGTGTTGTGCTGAGCCCCCAGCAGAACTATGTTATGTTTCTTCTTGTTACTTTAACTCTTCAGTAAGTACATACTAGTATTTCTTACATTTCATCTTTTAGTTGGTATAGTACTACCACTCGTTTATTCACATTATATACGTACAATATATATGGCCAACATCATATAGCCAGCAGTTTAGTTGTCAAAGAATTTCAGGGTGCTTAGTTTTGTCAAAGAATTCCAGGGTGCTTAGTTTTATTTGAGGGGTGGGTTGTGCTGGACACCATTATTGTGACTAGCCTTTTTAATAGTACTATATGCATAATTTGGCGACGAGCGCTCTCTATATGTACCACCTTTTTTAATTTCAAGTTTTGCTCCATGGCGCAATCCATCGATACTACTTCTGTACAAAAGTATACATTTTTTAAAAGGCTAGAGGGTGGGGCAGTCTAGCTTGGTCGGTTTCACGAGAGGCGAGGGCCTTTGTGATTTGATGGCTCATTACTGCTGGAAGGCGGGGCCTTGTGATTTGACTGCTCATATAAATGCGCCGACGACCTAATCGAGGAGGAGCAAAGGACCGTGTGGTATACTCAAGTTTTCCACTGGAGTAGTACTGTGACGGAGGAGCACGAAACACGGCAGCCCAGTGCCATATGGCGATAAAAATGATCTAATTTGCTAGTCATCTCATTGTTAGCATTGTTCTATTCATTCCCTCAAAAACAAAAACCATTGTTCTATTCATGCCTCGCAGAGAACGTGACACGTGCGGCGAAACACCCGAAGCAAAAGATGAAACACAACAGCAAAAGAAGAAGGAAGATTATCACCCCAAATGATCTAATTCACCGCGGAGTCGTAACTGCTTCTTCATCGCCTCCACGACCTCCATCTCCTTGCGCGTCTCCTCCGCCATCTTCTTCATTCTGTCCATGACGCGGGATTTCTCGACGCGAGCCTTCATCATCTGTTCCACGGCCGCATTACGTACCTTGACAGCGGGGTGCTTGATGCGGAGCTTCGCCAACTCCTCCTTCTGTTCCATGACGAGGGCCTGCAGCATCTTCATCGAGGAACTACTATTCTCATGCAGCTTCTTCCAGTCGGCGTTCTTCTCCTTCAACAGGTCGATCTCGTGGCAGAGCTACGCCTGGTCCTCCTGAAGTCATAGGATTTCGCCGGTCGCCTTCTTCTCCGAGGTAATGCTCTTCTTCAGCAGCATCACCAATCCGGCGGTCAACTCCCCCTGCTGATTGAGCTCAGCGGGCATGTCGTTGAGGCTCTCCTTCAGCAACTCCGTCAAGCCTTGGATGAACTCCTTCTGCTTATTGAGGTGCTTATTGAGCTGATCGGGCATGCCGTCGAGGGATAACGACTCCAGCTCCGCCGGCTCGGCATGTTTGCCTCCGCGGCTAGGGCGCTCCTGGGAGCCATCGCCTGCCCGCGAGAGATCTTTTGAGGTCTCTACGTGGCGGCGAGCCCTCTCTTTTTTTCCGCAGCCTTGGTTGCCGCTCCCTTGTTACGAGTAGTTCTCGACCTAGAGCTCTGCTCACCGGCCATGGCAACGACGGATGAAGAAGAAGCACTTATGAGGAGGAAAGGTAGAGTAATTTTCGGTTAGGTAGTTCCCCTTTTTATAACCTAAGTACTAGCACTAGTAGTACTAATACCTGCATAGTGGGAACACGTTCAGGTTTGGTACGTACTAGTAGGTGTGAGCAGGCTTTCAAATTTCATGGGAACAAGGTAAAGATTAATTGATGGTTTTGATTTCGAGGCCCAAAACGGCTCCTGATGAGTTTAGCGGAACATAAATTTCAAGTACTACACTGTCAAAAATTGGCACAAAATACGAAGGAGACCAATGGAAGTACTACTAGCAACCCACGATTTAACTACTCGCATGCGTGCAGTGGAGTAATATTGTCTTTCTTCCGCCCTCACGTCCACTCAATTTGCATGCGTTGTATTAATTGACCATCAATGAAGTGAACGACTTTACACGCGTCAAATTATCACATGGGGTGGATCTTGGTACAAAATTGCGTCCGCCCGTGTACCCGCGTGAGCGTGTGAGGGAATGAGTGCGTGCGTGGCGTGCGTGGACATCTTCGCTTCGTGCATGTACCGCCAGTATGGCTCAGAGAGGACGAGTACATTCTTCTGGAACCAGCAACACGTCACTGTGATCAATCCACGCAAGGAGGTCGCGACAACGCCTCCACATGTGCCACGTGGCTTCATGAACTATAAGAGAGACACTGTGTAGCATGCCATTGGTATTCTAATTTACGTGTTTTGCACATACTCGAAGTACTAGTAATGTACACGTGCATTGCACGCATCAGATTTTGCAACCAAATTATGAATAAATACCACACTATACCATGTAAGCTCTGAGTCATATATGCGTGATGTAGCCCTTCGTTCAATTCTTATAGTTCATCTCATTCAAAATCAAATTAGTTTTATAAAAAAGCTAAGAACACGTGAATAGGAAAAACATGGGATTATAGTGGAATGTCATCTTGTATCCTACAGGATTGTACGAGTGTTTGATTGTGCATAGAAAAACGCAGAATTCTTTCAAAGAGGTTTGAGTGGATGGGATGTTTCCTATGAAATCTAGTGCAAATGAATCATATGGAAAAATTCCTATGGTTTACAATCCTACGAATCAAACAACCAAGATAGGAAAAATTCCTAATGATTAGAATCCTCCAAAATTCCTTTGAGAATCCTTTGAATCAAAGAAGCCCTTAATCTATTTTATGATTCATTGAATTGTGCGTTGTAAAGCATAAAGTAAAAACAAATAATGGCAATTCAACTAGAAAAAAGTTTGGGCAGTTATGATACATAGAGGAACATCGATCGTTGCGCATGCACGCGTGAGAGATAAAGAATGCCCGGTATGATGGAGAGGGGGATGTGTGTGGGTGTGTGCCTTCATGGGAGACCGACCTGAAGAAAAAGATTGCATGCGTGCGATAGATAATGCCGACTGGTAGTGTGTGTGCATGCATGCACGAGAGAAAGTTAGTGGTACAATTATAAAGAGAAGACTATTGTGTGGGTGTAAAAGAATAGGTGAGGTCATAATCAATGTAAAGTTGAATTCAAATATTTGAATAAGAGATCCTGGTGTTTGAAACCCATGCATGCATGAATATAACGGAGATCTGCGTGGTGTGGTTTGGAAACGAGCATGTTGGAATGTATACACATTGAACAAGGTCAGACTGATTTGAATTTGAGATACCGATGGCAGACATCATTTGCCCACGTCGCATCCGTGCATGGACACACTATTCTAATTGGAGATGATGGGCGGCTTTTGCATCACATATCTATATCTATACCCCTATATATATTATATTATATTTTTTTTTATTGTGTGCAGGTAACTTTAACTTTGAAAGATGGTCGTTGGATGAGGCGAATCCGATGGTCCAAAGATGGCAAATTTGAGCACTATTGGCCGTTGGATATCATCTAGATTCCACCAGATTTCGCCACATGTATAATCTAGAAGACTCCATGGTTGAACTTAAGCATAATGCACAAACATCAAAACACAAGCACTTCTTATTTGTTCTAGAATCTTCCGTTTCAGAATTGCCCAAATGTTTTTCTACATGATTTGCCATTATTTGTTTTTACTTTATGTCTTACAACGCACAATTCCATGAATCTTAAAATAGATTAGCTTTCTTATAAAAACTAGATGATTTTGAATGAAATGAACTATAAGAATTAAACGAACATCTACATCATGCATATATGACTCAAAGCTTGCATGCTATAATGTGGTATTTATTCATAATTTGGTTGCCAAATCTCATGCGTGCAATGCACGTGTACCTTACTCTAGTCTAAATGGTGTTTGTGTGTGTTGTGCGTGTTGAGGTGCAAATTGTCTTTTTTTGGGTACACGTTAAGCTTGTTCTTCCGAAATTTCAAGCCGCCCTTGTTATGCCGAAAATTGAAGCTAAGCGCTCTCATCTGTCGTCTTTGCAAAACTCCCGCCTCTTCAACCCGCGCCTTGCTATTCCAAAATTACAACGCGTGCGAAAACTCCCACCTCCTGTGAAATCCCGACACGCAAAATGCCCGTGGTACCCCTGAACCGAAAGAACCGCCTCAAATCGGTGGGGGTACTTTCGTAACTTACCCCACATTTCAGACAAGCGCGTCTCTAAGCCATGGTTCCCCACTGCCATCCCATCCACCCACCCATCCGTACACCGAGGCCGCGAAAACCCACGACGAAACCCCACACCCTGCTCCGTCCGCCACCCAGCCGGAGCCTCTTCCCCGACGACGTCGTCCACATCAACTCCTCGACGTCCCTCATCCACCGTACCGGATGAGGATCCATCGTCGATCTCATCGTCCCGCTGGTTCAGCCAGCCCGTCCTCCACCTCCAAGGAGCTGCCCCGACGTTCCCCTCGTCTTTCACGCCACCTCCATTCCCACACCGCCGTCTTCACCTGCACCACTGGAAGAGCATCATCATCAACGATTCCTCGGATGAAGCTGTGGCCTAATCAGCGCCACCAAAGAGGTTGTACACTAATCGCCGCATTTTCTTCTTGATTCGATCTCACGGTGCTGCCGGCGCTCGGTCCCGAGCCGACACGGCGCGGCTCCATCCACGGCGGCGTCGCCGGCCACTTCCTCCACGGCGTCGCTCCCTCGGCGGCGACGTCCACATCAGTAGGAGCTGCTGCTGCTTTAGCTCTCGCTCGCGCTGCTGCTCTGCTCTTGCTCTCGGTCCCCTGCCTGGTCTGCTCTTGCTATTGCTCTTGCTCGCGCTGCTGCTCTCGCTCTTGCTCTTGCTTGTGATGCTGCTCCGATTTGGCTACACTTCAGTCGACTGAATCGACTTTTGGATCAGTCGATTTTCAAGGGGTGGGCTCGCCGGGGTGAAGGAAGAACCAGCCGCAGCGGGGAGGGGGGCTCGTTGGAGAGGTACCCCACTATCTATCTTAGGGTTCAGGATGGGGGCGGTGGTCGCCGGCCGTGGCGGGGCGTTGGCGGGGCGATGGCGTGGGGATCGCGGAGAAAAAGCTCGCACGAGGGGGGCTAGAGGATGGCGGGCGGCGGTGGACCGACGGCGGGGAGTGTTTTCGGGTGGTGGGCGGTGCACCGCCGCTGGGCGGCGGGGTTGCTGTTTGGCGGTGGTGGTGGCGGCTCGAGGGGTGGAGGTTGAAGATGAACCGCCCTTGATTTCATATCCAACGGCTGCAAAATCGACCGACCAGAGATGAAAAAATCACGACCGACGTGTAGCCTCACCTTGCTAGTGCGTTCGGTTTCGATAGCAAAATTCAGTTTCGCAGCAAAATTCAGTTTCGACGCTTAGGTTCGGTTTCGACAATTAAGTTCAGTTTGACGCTTAAGTTCAGTTTTGATGATTAAGTTCAGAGATGAGCGGCTGATGTATTTTACATCTAGCACTTTGTGGTTATGTATTTTACGTCATGTATTGGAGATGCTATTAGAATTCCACTCAGGTTAACGTTGTTCATTGTCTCTCTTGTCTGCTTCAGCCTCGGCGTCGTACAACTCACCGGAGCTGCTCCAACGACGAAACCCTCCATCACAAAGGAGCAGTACCTCGGCTCCATCTCCAGACGCCTAAGATCTTCTTCCCTCCTCCGACAAAGAAAGTCAGCGGAGCATCCTCACCGCCAACCCAATCACGCTGAGATCGACATGGCTTCGCCAAAGAGGTTGTACACTTGTTGCATCTCTTTTTACTCTACATGTTATATATATTGTCCATCGAGCACTCGTAGTAACGGAAATACGATTATTTTATCCTACTATATGACAAGCGGTGAGGTACCGAGCAACTTAGCTATCCGTGATGGACTCTCTTGAACGCCATCATTATTTATCTATCTGCGTTTGAGCTGTGCATTTGTCGATGGGCCCAGGGAGTTGAGCTAGTATGGCAAAGGCCTGGGTCCAAAGTAATAGAAGTAGCACAAAAACATTTTTTAGTGTAGGATTTTCCTTGCTCAAGCCTGCCTACTAGAATCGCCTGCTTTGAAAGGAAAAGTGAATGAAAAACATAGGAATTGGAAAGTTTCCTATGGTACTACTTTTCATGAATTTGGTGCAAAGGAATGGAGCAAAGGAAAACTGTAGGATTTGTTCCTTTAGTGTCTCCTTGAAAGAAAAACCGTAGGAATTCTAATTTCCACTTCTCCTCCTTTTCATATTCCTATTCATCAAGCACAAGACTAAGAGATAGTAGCATAATAGCATTATAACCGTACATTTTCTTGTGGTTTGACTTAATCTCACCATGCTTTTTGCATCCTGTGATCTTCCAATTGTTGTGAATCAAACACCCAGATTGGCGTAAATCTGTGTTTTAAATTCTCTGCTTTTGCACGTGCATTCCTATCCTATTCTGTCTATTTCCTATCCTGCATTGTTAGAATCCTCAAATTCAAACAAGCCCTTACTCAATTACTTCATTACAGATATGTGTCAAAGAAAACCTTGTGTGGTTTGTCCTGCTCTCGCTGTGACAGTGTTCCACCTCAGCTCACTGCTCCAACGACGGAAGGGTTCACCACAGCAGGATCCGCTCTCCAGACTGTCTTTCGCCGCCTCGATCTTCTTCCCTTGCGCCGCAGCCACGACAACTGCATTACCATCATCAACTGAGCAGATGACCTTGAGGACTACACGGGTCCGCAAGAGAGGTCGCACTCTTCCGTGTCTGCTTACGTTATGTGTCGCTTAATATGATGACATGCTACATTATCGTCGTGTTCACCTATTAGACTCCGATTCAGGTCCAAACTAATGCCGAAACTTGAGTTTTTAAATGGTAGTGGGGTACATATTGGGGCAGCAATGAGTACTATCTGTCTACTATCTGGTTAATCTCCGGTGTCTACTATGAGTTTCATGTTGGGTGCAAACAAACATTAAAGGAGCCATTATCTGTAATTTTTTAACTAAAGCTATTATCCGCTTTGCTATCATTGGTTTTGGGTCTATCCACGCTTTGCTACCATCACTCTGGATTTGTGCATGCACTCCTTACATAATCTCACTATGTTTTATTCCTATGCATGCCAGTTATTGTACACAATGGAACTGATCTTGTAGAGCAAAAGAGACGAGCCTTGCATGGCAATAAAATTTCATCTTGTCTATGTGAATCATGCAATGCCATCTTGTCTAGCCAGGCATCATATTGTGAATTTTGCAATGCCACCCTGGTTAGCCAGTCATCTTATATGTGAATTATATCATGCCATCATTTTTTTATTATGTGTTAAATTTGTCAACAATTTTAGTACATTCAATTACTCTTCCTGTGCATCAGCCATTCGGCACGGTCATGGAAAAATCTGGAGTGGAAACAAGGTCTTGAGCGCATAATGCTATCTCGACGAAGCGCATGTCTTGTTGGTTACCGATAGCTCCTCGGAGGAGGATTCGAGACAGATGACCATCATATTTCCCCACGAGGTGCATGCCCTAACTTGGCGGTGGTTATGTTACTCATATCGTGCATATGGTATCTTGCATTGCTATGTCATTTGCTTAGTTTAGACATGCTTTGTGTGAATGCCACCTGTTTAGTGTCTAATTACCATATATGTGAATTATGCAATGCCATCTTGTTGCAAGACATTATATATGTGAATTATGCAATGTTATCTTGTTGCAAGGCATTATGTATGTGAATTATGCAATGCCATGTTGTTTAGGCAAGCGTCATATATGTGAATTATATCATGCCGTCCTTTTTTGTATTTCTCATTGCTTTTGTCGACAATGTTTGTATATTCAACTGCTCTTCCTGTGCATCAGCCATTTGAATTGGTGATGGAGAAATCGGAGTGAAAACAAGGTCTTCGAGCGGACAATGCTACTGCTGAAGCAGATATCTTGTTTGTTTCTGAGATAGCTCTTCAGAGGAGGATTCAGAGGCAAATGACGAGTCCTATTATCCCCCTGAGGTGTATGCTCAAACTTGGCAGGGTTATATTACTCATATAATGCATATGTTGTATTGCAATGCTTAGTTTTTACATCATATACACAATATTGAATGCCATCTCCTTAGTTGACACATCATATATGCAATTGCCCTCTGCTCACTTCCTTAGTATATAAATCATATATTTGAATTATGTCATGCCATGATGTTTACATAGACAGCATGTATCTGAATTATGGCATGCCAACCCATTTTCTAAAGACATAATATAGTTATATCATCTCATCCTGTTTACATAGTCATCATATTTTAAATTATGTCATTCTATCCGTGAATTATATCATGCCATCATGTTTCCATCGATGACATGTTTGTGATTTATGGCATGCCAACCACTTTAATAGACACATCGTATAGTTATATCATGTCATCCTGTTTACATAGTCATCATATTTTGAAGTATGTCATTCTATCCTGTTTAGTTAGCCATCATACATGTGAAATTGTGTCATGCTATCCTGTTTAATTAGCCATCATATATGTGAAATTATGTCCTGCTATTCTGCTTTGCTTAGACAACATAAATGTGAATTATTTCATGCCCTGTTTTCTTCCCTACTATCCATTGCACTGTCTATCTTACAATGTCTCAGTACATTCAATTACTTTTCTTGTTTATCAGCCATTTCAATTGGAGGGAGTGATGGCAGATCTGTGGGAGTAAAACACGGTCTTCGAAAAGATCGTGCTACCCGTCGATGCAGATAGAACCACGGTTGTACTTGCCCAAGAATCAGCCCCACCACACATAACCCACACTCATGCAGATTGTACCCCTACCCAGCTTGGACAGAGAACCAGCTACACCCCTTCTAACCCCAACCCCAACAGATAGACACCAGGTTCCGTTGACACAACACCGCCTCCACCACAGAGCACCCAAACACGAGCAGTTAGTAAGGCAACTGCAGTGCCCAAATCACGAGGACCACCACTCCGAACCCAAGTCAACGCTTAAAGCGTAAGAAGAATTGTTCTCGTGTCAGGTTCCGTAGCTATGGTTCATACTACTTTGCTCTTGCATCATCAGATTTCTTCGATACCAACCAATTTCAAATTTGAAGGATGCAATTGAAACTCCAATGGCGCAACAGTATGTTTTAAACCTGTTTCTTCAACGTGTTTGGCTGTTTGCTGTTGTAACTTGCTCTATGTTGATTTTAGTTTCAATTGAATAAACAGTTATGTTCTCATGCCATGCACATTACAAGTGTTGTTATTGCTGTGTAGTTTCCACACTATATTCTGTCTATGCTGCTTTGTCTTAAATAGATATGATTCAACTGTATCTATCTTGATTTGGCAACATAAACTAGAATGATATAGACCATACAAGGACCATACTACATAGATATATGTTTGTTTCATGCTGTTATCCTGTCCACCTTACTACTGAACTGGTTTACCAAAATGAGTTTCATATACTACATTGTAAACCTAAGATGTGTTTGTTTGTTTCTCTTTTAGAACGCGGATAAAATATTGGAGAAGAGTACCCTGTTATGCAATGGTAAAGGAAGTAATGCAGATAAGGTTCAAGATAGTGAGACATCCCTGTTGGTCTCCAAGAAAGCTGATAAAAACTATATTGAGGACACTAAGACAACCCCAAAGTCCTGTCTTGATGTAGTGTTTGAGTTACTGGCTACCACTGCTGGCACCAGCTCTTCGAACTTGTTGCCTGAATCAATTCGGCTTCTTGAGTCTCAACTTCAAGTTGAAAGACATCAATCGATGTTATGCGACGAAGTCAAGGACCGAGGAAGTCCTGCAGAATTCAGATGCATACTTTCGGTGCAACAACGAGCCTTTGGAGGACTTAAGCGCCAAACAAGAGAAAGTTAATAATCTTGCTAAGCATCTTGCCAACATTATGGGTACCTGGATATTGTTTCTTGAGCTCTTCTAAAGTGGTTTCAGTTCGGACTTGTTTTGTCTGCGGTGTTTATATGTTGCTTGTGTTCCCTATATTTGCACCGGTGGTGAACTTTGATGCCCAATGGATGTAATATGTAATAGCCGTGATAGCCTAGTGTAAGTTGCTTGCTTATTTATTTCCTTGTTGTCTTGTTTATTTGTTTGCTTGTAGTCGGTGCAGTTCTTTTTACGTAGTTTGCTAGTGGCTGCAATAACCTATTTTTAAAACTAGGCCACAATAACCATGGGCTAATATTCTTGTAGTGACCTTTGGACCTACGGGCAGTAGAAGCGATGGGCCTTCTAGGGGCCGTATAAACAATGGGCCTTCTACGGGCCGTAGAAAAATGGGCCTTCTACGGGCGTAAACAATGGGCCTTCTACGGGCCGTATCATCAATGGGCCTTATACGGGCAGTATGATCGATTGGCCAAACATGGGCCAATAACAGGCCGCATTATGGCCATAAACGGGCTAGAGTTGGAATCTTCCGTTCATGGGCCGGCCATAATGGGCCATCGTTAATAGGCCGTACTTCATGATGCTATGAAAACGGCCCAACATGTTAACGGACCACAAACGGGCCGACTGTAACCACGGGCTGAATTTGGCCCATAAGCGAAAAATAGCGATGTGGTAGTAAGTAAACGAATGCTAGAAATGAGCCCAAGAATAAATGGGCTTTGAGAAGGCCGAAAGATAACATGGGCTGGAAACGGCCCAACGGAAGAACGGGCCCTTAATGGGTATAAAGTGATACAGTGTTCATTACGGGCCAGTTTCACCATGGGCCGTTAATGGGTGTAAAGTAATACACTATTCATTACGGGTCAGTTTCACCACGGGCCGTTAATAGGCCAAGAGTTACATAGGGCCTCATATGGGCCGAAAGACGTCATGGGCCATACATGGGCCAGAAGTGAAAACGGGCTAGAATCATATTGGGTGGCCCAGATGACGCTACTGGGCCTAATTCGGATAGGGCGTAACGGGCCTTGGGTTAGCGGGCTGTAAATAAGCTATATGCGAACAGGCCGTTAACAGGCTTTACATGGGTCGGCCCGCCACCTTTTGACCAAGTCAAATGGGCCGGCCTTTTCACAGGAATGGGCCTCTGTTGGGCCATGCCACGTGTCGACATATCATAGGCGCCTTCTGTCCAATGAGTGGATGACATCTGTCCCAACGGTGAGCCGACACGTGTTTCCTCCAGCCAATGATGATTTTACACGTGGAAAATCCCCATTGGTCGGGGCTGTTAATGGGTTATCGGATCCAAAACCCGACCCGATAGCTTAACGGTGTTCCGTTATGGTGGATGCCACGTGTCAGTCACCCTTGACGAAAGCACTTCTGTGACGCGCGATTTATCGTCATGGAAGTGGACACTTCCATGATGATAATTTTGTTAATGTCATGGAACACTTCTACGATAGCACATGTATGACTATCTTGATTCTGTCATAAATTTGTCATGGATGTACATGCATGACAAAAAACGCGACCTACTGTGACAAACACGTATCATCACGGAAGTGTATTTTTTTGTAGTGGGGACATGTGATTGTGGGTAGGGATAGCAGATTTTTGCCCATTAATGCATACTATCGAGTCGGGTTTGGATACATCCATGGGTACAAGATTTTATCCATGACCTACCCGCGAGCAATCGGGGCGGGTTTGGGCGCCGCCCATGGGCACAAAAGCATATCCAAACCCTATCCACTCGGGTCGGATATCCATGGGTATCCATGTCCATGGATAAAATTGCCATCCTTAAGCACCAGTAGCAATAGTAACGGTAACAGTGATAACAGTGATTTTGTAGCAGTAGCAACAGTAGTAACTTAGCAAGAACACTATAAGATAAATTTGTAGGCATTGGATCGGTGACTCATTGGATGATATTCATCATGAGATAGTTATAACCTAGCGCGATACGACACTAGCTCCAGTTCATAAATATAATGTAGGCATGTATTTCGTAAATAGCCATACGTGCTTATGGAAAGAACTTGCATGACATCATATGTCCTACCCTCCCGTGGTAGCGGGGTCCTATTGGAAACTAAGGGATATTAAGGCCTCCTTTTAATAGAGAACCGGAACAAAGCATTAACACACGGTGAATACATGAACTCCTCAAACTACGATCATCACTGGGAGTGGTCCCAACTGTTGTCACCCCAGGGTTGCCGGATCATAACACGTAGTAGGTGACTATAACTTGCAAGATCCGATCTAGAATATGGATATAATGGTGATAACATAAACGGTTCAGATCTGAAATCATGGCACCCGGGCCAAAAGTGACAAGCATTAAGCATGGCAAAGTCATAGCAACATCAATGTCAGAACATAGTGGATACTAGGGATCAGTCCCTAACAAAACTAACTCGATTACATGATGAATTTCATCCAACTCCTCACGACTAGTGAGCCTACGAAGGAATTACTCACTCCCGGTGGGGAGCATCATGGAATTGGTGATGGAGATGTGTTGGTGATGACGAAGATCAAAGATCCCCCTCTTCGAAGCCCCAAACGGACTCCAGATATGGCCTCCCGATGAAGAACATGAGACGGCAGCGGCTTCATCTCGTGAAACGCGATAATTCTTTCTCCCTCATTTTTTTTGGAAAAATAGGATTTTATAGCGTCAATTTCAGGGTCTGCGGGCCCAACAGGTCGGGCAACCCACCAGCGCACGCCTGGGGGGCAGGCACGCCCTGGTGGGTTGTGCCCACCTAGGTGCCCCCCTCAGGTGGCTCTTGGCTCCAGAAATTCTCTTTATTGATATAAAAAATCCTTGCTAAATTTTGTTCCATTCTGAGAACTTTTATTTCTGCACAAAAACAACACTATGGCAGTTCTGCTGAAAACATCGTGAGTCCGGGGTTAGTTTCATTCAGGTCATGCAAATTAGAGTCCAAAACAAGAGGAAAAGCGTTAGGAAAAGTAGATACCTTGAAGACGTATCAACTCCCCCAAGCTTAAACCTTTGCTTGTCCTCAAGCAATTCAGTTGATAAACTAAAAGTGAAAAAGAAAAACTTTTACGAACTATTTTGCTCTTGTTTCATAAATAAGCTTAAACAACACCCAGGTTTTCAACAAAGATTATAACTAACCATGTCGACAATAACTCTTAAAAATTATCTTAACTCATATCAATGACATAATCAACTAGAGAGCAATAATAAGATATCTCAAACGGCAACACGTTGTCCAAACAATGATGTCTACTATGCAACTTTATTCTTGTAAACACGTGTTGGGCCTCCAAACGCAGAGTTTTGTAGGACAGTAGCAATTTTTCCTAAATTGGATGACCAAAGGTTTATCAATCCTTGAGAGGTGTAGGATGAAGATGGTCTCTCTCAAACGACCCTGCAACCAAATACAAGAAATCTCTTGTGTCCCCAACACACCCAATACAATGCAAATTGTATAGGTGCACTAGTTCGGCGA
Organism: Aegilops longissima; assembly: GCA_021605205.1. Lineage (NCBI taxonomy): Eukaryota > Viridiplantae > Streptophyta > Magnoliopsida > Poales > Poaceae > Aegilops > Aegilops longissima. Next base: position 48,641,439 of record CM038679.1, read on the forward strand.
ATAGATGGTGATAAAAGTGTAATATGTATGGTAGAAATATATTTTTATAATCTGAACAAATAAAAACAGCAAGGTAGCAAATAGTAAATGGGCACAAAAACGGTGTTGCAATGCTAAAAAAGGAGGCCTAGGGTCCGTACTTTCGCTAGTGCAACCTCTCAACAATGCTAACATAGTTGGATCATATGATTATCCCTCAAAGTGCAATAAAGAATCACTCATGAGTTCCTATTAGCAGAGAACAAAAGATAGGAATTGTTTGTAGGTCACGAAACCACCTCAAAGCTATTCTTTCCGTTCGATCTATTCAAGAATTCGTACTAAAATAACACAGAGCTATTTTTTCCGTTCAATCTATCCTAGAGTTCATACTAGAATAACACCAAAGCAAATTCATATTCATAATACGCAATCCACACAAAGAACTATAAAGAGACCCCAAAGTTTCCGTCGGAGAAAAACGTGCATCAACCCCTATGCATAGATTACCCCAATATCACCGCGGCAATCCGCGAGTTGAATGCCATAGCACATATCAAGTGAATCAATAACATACCTCATTGTCACCTCATGTATTCATATTGCAAGACATATATCATGTGTTCTCATCTCTGAATATTCAATCCGACAAGACAAAACTTTGAAGGGTAAAGATTCAATTCATCATAACAAGAGTATAGAGGGGAGAAACATCATATGATCCGACTATATTAACAAAGCCCATGATATAGATAAAGAGAGAGAGAGAGAGAGAGAGAGAGAGAGAGAGAGAGAGAGAGAGATCAAACACATAGCTACTGGTACAAACCCTCAGCCTTGAGGGTGGACTACTCCCTCCTCATCGTGGTGGCCACCGGGATGATGAAGATGGTCATCGGAGATGATTCCTCCATCCGGCAAGGTGCCGGAACGGGGTCTAGATTGGTTTTCGCGAATACAGAGACCTTCCGGCGTCGGAACTTCTGATCTAGGTTAACCCCGAAGGGTTTTGGAATATTTGGGAATTTATAGTGCAAAGAAGGGGTACGGGAGGCCACCGAGGTGGGTGTCGCTGTCAAAACCGGCAGATCTCGGGTAGGGGGTCCCAAACTATGCGTCTAAGGCTAATGGTAACAGGAGGCAGGTGAAAGAAATATGCCCTAGAGGCAATAATAAAGTTATTATTTATTTCCTTATATCATGATAAATGTTTATTATTCATGCTAGAATTGTATTAACAGGAAACATAATACATGTGTGAATATATAGACAAACAGAGTGTCACTAGTATGCCTCTACTTGACTAGCTTGTTAATCAAAGATGGTTATGTTTCCTAACCATAGACAAAAGAGTTGTTATTTGATTAACGGGATCACATCATTAGTTGAATGATCTGATTGACATGACCCATTCCGTTAGCTTAGCACTTGATCGTTTAGTATGTTGCTATTGCTTTCTTCATGACTTATACAAAGTTCCATAACTATGAGATTATGCAACTCCGTTTACGGAGGAACACTTTGTGTGCTACCAAACGTCACAACGTAAGCGGGTGATTATAAAGGTACTCTCAGGTGTCTCCAAAAGTATATGTTGAGTTGGCATAATTGAGATTAGGTTTTGTCACTCCGATTGTCGGAGAGGTATCTCTGGGCCTTCTCGGTAATACTCATCACCTAAGCCTTGCAAGCATTGTAACTAATGAGTTAGTTATGAAATGATGTATTACGGAACGAGTAAAGAGACTTGCGATAGCGAGATTAAACTAGGTATTGGATACCGACGATCGAATCTCGGGCAAGTAACATACCGATGACAAAGGGAACAACGTATGTTGTTATGCGGTTTGACCGATAAATATCTTCGTAGAATATGTAGGAGCCAATATGAACATCCAGGTTCCGCTATTGGTTATTGACCAAGAATAGTTCTAGGTCATGTCTACATAGTTCACGAACCCGTAGGGTCCGCACGCTAAGGTTTCGATGATGGTTATATTATGAGTTTATGAGTTTTGATGTACGAAGGAGTTCCGAGTCCCGGATGAGATCGGCGACATGACGAGGAGTCTCGAAATGGTTGAGACGTAAAGATCGATATATTGACGACTATATTCGGACTTGGAAAGGTTCCGAGTGATTCGGGTATTTTTCGGAGTACCGGAGAGTTACGGGAATTCGCCGGGAGAAGTATTGGGCCTTATTGGGCCATACGGGAAAGAGAGGGGCTGCCTAGGGCAGGCCGCGCGCCCCCAAGGCCTAGTCCGAATTGGACTAGGGGGAGGGCTCGCCTCCTTCCTTCCTTCTCCTTTCCCTTCCTTCTCTCCTACTCCTACTAGGAAAGGAGGAGTCCTACTCCGGTGGGAGTAGGACTCCCCCTGGCGCACCCCTCCTAGGCCGCCACCTCCTCCCTTGCTCCTTTATATCACGGGGCAGGGGGGCACCCCATGACACACAAGTTGATCTACGGATCGTTCCTTAGCCGTGCGGTGCCCCCTCCACCATATTCCACCTCGGTCATATCGTCATGGAGTTTAGGCGAAGCCTTCACGGTACAGCATCATCATCGTCACCACGCCGTCGTCTTGTGAACTCATCCCGACACCTGCTGGATCGGTCCGGGATCGCCATCGAGCTGAACGTGTGCTGAACACGGAGGTGCCGTGACGTTCGGTACTTGGATCGGTCGGATCGTGAAGGCGTCGACTACATCAACAGCGTTGTCATAACGCTTCGCTTTCGGTCTCACGAGGGTGCGTGGACACACTCTCCCCTCTCGTTGCTATGCCATCACCATGATCTTGCGTGTGCGTAGGAAATTTTGAAATTACTCGTTTCCCAACAATGGCATCAAGCCTGGTTTTATGCGTTGATGTCATATGCACGAGTAGAACACAAGTGAGTTGTGGGCGATATAAGTCATCTGCTTACCAAAGATGTCATACTTTGGTTCAGCGGTATTGTGAGATGAAGCGGCCGGACCGACATTACGCGTGACGCTTACGCGAGACTGGTTTCACCGCCGAGCACTTTCGTTGCTTAAAGGTGACCGGCGGGTGTCTGTTTCTCTCATTTTAGTTGAACCGAGTGTGGCTCGCCCGGTCCTTGCGAAGGTTAAAACAGCACCAACTTGACAAACTATCGTTGTGGTTTTGATGCGTAGGTAAGAACGGTTCTTGCTCAGCCCGTAGCAGCCACGTAAAACTTGCAACAACAAAGTAGAGGGCGTCTAACTTGTTTTTGCAGGGGCATGTTGTGATGTGATATGGTCAAGACGTGATGCTATATTTTATTGTATGAGATGATCATGTTTTGTAACCAAGTTATCGGCAATCGGCGGGAGCCATATGGTTGTCGCTTTATTGTATGATATGCAACGCCATGTAATTGCTTTACTTTGTCACTAAGCGGTAGCGATAGTCGTAGAAGCAATAGTTGGCGAGGCGACAACGATGCTACGATGGAGATCAAGGTGTCGCGCGGTGGCGATGGTGATCATGATGGTGCTTGGAGATGGAGATCACAAGCACAAGATGATGATGGCCATATCATATCACTTATATTGATTGCATGTGATGTTTATCCTTTATGCATCTTATCTTGCTTTGATTGACGGTAGCATTTTAAGATGATCTCTCACTAAAAATTATCAAGAAGTGTTCTCCCTGAGTATGCACCGTTGCTAAAAGTTCGTAGTGCCCAGACACCACGTGATGATCGGGTGTGATAAGCTCTCGTGCATCTACAACGGTGCAAGCCAGTTTTGCACACGCAGAATACTCAGTTAAACTTGACGAGCCTAGCATATGCGAGATATGGCCTCGAACACGGAGACCGAAAGGTCGAGCGTGAATCATATAGTAGATATGATCAACATAGTGATGTTCACCATTGAAAACTACTCCATCTCACGTGATGATCGGTTATGGTTTAGTTGATTTGGATCACGTGATCACTTAGATGACTAGAGAGATGTCTGTCTAAGTGGGAGTTCTTAAGTAATATGATTAATTGAACTTAAATTTATCATGAACTTAGTCCCGGTAGTATTTTGCAAATTATGTTGTAGATCAATAGCTCGCGTTGTTGCTTTCAAATGTTTATTTTGATATGTTCCTAGAGAAATTGTGTTGAAAGATGTTAGTAGCAATGATGCGGATTGGATCCGTGATCCGAGGTTTATCCTCATTGCTGCATAGAAGAATTATGTCCTTAATGCACGCTAGGTGACAGACCTATTGCAGGAGCGGATCGACGCGTTATGAGCGTTTGGCTAGCTCAATATGATGACTACTTGATAGTTTAGTGCACCATGCTTAACGGCTTAGAATCGGGACTTCAAAGATGTTTTGAGCGCCATGGACCATATAAGATGTTCCAGAAATTGAAGTTAATATTTCAAGCAAATACCGAGTTGAGAGATATGAAGTCTCCAACAAGTTCTATAGCTAAAAGATGGAGGAGAATCGCTCAACTAGTGAGCATGTGCTCAGATTGTCCGAGTACTTCAATCGCTTGAATCAAGTGGGAGTTAATCTTCCGATAAGATAGTGATTGACAGAATTCTCTAGTCACCATCACTAAGTTAGTAGAACTTCGTGATGAACTATAGTATGCAAGGGATGACGAAAAGATTCTCGAGCTCTTCGTGATGTTGAAATCAACGAAGGTAGAAATCAAGAAAGAGCATCAAGTGTTGATGATTGACAAGACCACTAGTTTCAAAACGGGCAAAGGGAAAGAAAGGGAAACTTCAAGCAGAATGACAAGCAAGTTGTCACTCCCGTGAAGAAGACCAAAGCTGGACCAAAGCCTGAAACTGAGTGCTTACACTGCAAAGGAAATGGTCACTGGAAGCGGAAAAGCCCTAAATATTTGGTGAGTAAGAAGGATGGCAAAGTGAACAAGGGTATATTTGATATACATGTGTTTGACGTGTGCCGCCCTGAGTATTTGATACTTGTTCGGTTGCTAAGATTAGTAACTCGAAACAGGAGTTACAGAATAAACATAGACTAGTTGAAGGGGAAGTGATGATGAGTGTTGGAAGTAGTTCCAAGATTAATATGATCATCATCGCACACTCCCTATACTTTCGAGATTAGTGTTAAACCTAAATAAATGTTATTTGGCGTTTGCGTTGAGCATGAATATGATTTGATCATGTTTATTGCGTCTGGTTATTCATTTAAAAGTTAGAGAATAAATTGTTATTCTGCTTACATGAATAAGACCTTTGATGGTCATACACCCAATGAACATAGTTTGTTGGATCTCAATCGTAGTGATACACATATTCATAATATTGATGCCAAAAGATGCAAAGTTAATAATGATATTGCAACTTATTTATGGCACCGCCGTTTGGGTCATATCGGTGTAAAGCGCATGAAGAAACTCCATAAAGATGGATTTTGGAATCACTTGGTTATGAATCATTTGATGCTTGCGAACCGTGCCTTTGGGCGAGATGACTAAAACTCCGTTCTTGAACAATGGAGCGAGCAACAAACTTATTGGAAATAATACATCTTGATGTATGCGATCCGATGAGTGTTGAGGCTCATGGCGGGCATCATTATTTTCGACCTTCACAGATGATTTGAGCAGATATGGGTATATCTACTTGATGAAACATAAGTCTGAAATATTTGAAAAGTTCAAAGAATTTCAGAGTGAAGTGGAAAATCATCGTGACAAGAAAATAAGGTTTCTCGATCTGATCGCAGAGACAAATATTTGAGTTCTGAGTTTGGTCTTCATTAAAACAATGTGGAATAGTTTCACAAATTCATGCCACCGAACACCACATCATAATGGTGTGTCCGAACGTCATAACCGTACTTTATTGGATATAGTACAATCTATGATGTTTCTTACCAATTTACCAATATCGTTTGGGATCATGCATTAGAGACAGCTGCATTCACGTTAAATAGGGCACCATCTAAATCCGTTGAGGCGACACTATATGAACTGTGGTTTAGCAAGAAACCAAAGTTGTCGTTTCTTAAAATTTGGGGTTGTGATGCTTATGTGAAAAAGTTTCATCCAGATAAGCTCAAACCCAAATCGAAGAAATCGTCCTCATAGGATACCCAAAGGAGACTGTTGGGTACACCTTCTATCACAGATCCGAAGACAAGACATTCGTTCTTTGAGAATGGATCCTTTCGGAAAGGAGCTTCTCTCGAAAGAAGTGAGTGGGAGGAAAGTAGAACTTGATAAGGTAATTGTACCTTCTCCCTTATTGGAAAGTAGTTCATCACGAAATCTGTTCTGTGACTACTACACCAATTAGTGAGGAAGCTAATGATGATGATCATGTAACTTCGATCAAGTTACTACCGAACCTCGTAGGTCAACCAGTGAGATCCGCACTGAGTGGTGCGGTAATCCCATTCGGAGGTCATGTTACTTGACCATGACGAACCTCACGAACTATGAGGAAGCGATGATGAGCCCAGATTCCATAAAATGGTTTGAGGCCATGAAATCTGAGATATGATCCATGTATGAGAACAAAGTATGGACTTTGATGGATTTGCCCGATGATCGGCAAACCATAGAAAATAAATGGATCTTCAAGAGGAAGACGGACATTGATAGTAGTGTTACTATCTACAAAGCTAGACTTGTCGAAAAAAGGTTCTTGACAAAGTTCAAGGTGTTGACTACGATGAAATTTTCTCACTCGTAGCGATGCTTAAGTCTGTCCAGATCATGTTAGCAATTGCCGCATTTTTATGAAATCTGGCAAATGGATAAACAAAACTACATTCCTTAATGGATTTGAAGAAGAGTTGTATATGATGCAACCAGAAGGTTTTGTCAATCCTAAAGGTGCTGACAAAATACGCAAGCTCCAGCGATCCATCTATGGACTGGTGCAAGCATCTCGGAGTTGGAATATACGCTTTAATAAGTTGATCAAAGCATATAGTTTTGGACAGACTTGCGGTGAAGCCTGTAATTACTAGAAAGTGAGTAGGAGCACTACATCATTTCTGATAAGTATATGTGAATGACATATTGTAGATCAGAAATAATGTAGAATTATTCTACAAAGCATAAAGGAGTGTTTGAAAGGAGTTTTTCAAAGAAAGATCTCGGTGAAGCTGCTTCCATATTGAGCATCAAGATCTATAGAGATAGATCAAGGCGGCTTGATAAGTGTTTTCAATGAGTACATACCTTGACAAGATTTTGAAGTAGTTCAAAATGGAGCAGTCAAAGAAAGAGTTCTTGCACGTGTTACAAGGTGTGAAATTGAGTAAGACTCAAAACCCGACCACGGCGGAAGATAGAAAGAGAATGAAAGTCATTCCCTATGCCTTGGCCATAGGTTCTATAAAGTATGCCATGCTTTGTACCAGATCTATTGTATACCCTACACTGAGTTTGGCAAGGGGTACAATAGTGATCTAGGAGTAGATCATTTGGACAGCGGTCAAAATTATCCTTAGTGGAATAAGGATATGTGTCTCGATTATGGAAGTGACAAAGGTTCATCGTAAAGGGTTACGTCGATGCAAGTTTTGACACCAATCTGGATGACTCTAAGTCTCGATCTAGATACATATTGAAAGTGGGAGCAATTAGCTAGAGTAGCTCCGTGCGAGAGCATTGTAGACATAGAAAATTGCAAAATACATAGCGGATCTGAATATGAAAGACCCGTTGACTAAGATTCTCTCACAAGCAAAACATGATCACACCTTAGTACTCTTTGGGTGTTAGTCACATAGCGATGTGAACTAGATTACTGAATCTAGTAAACCCTTTGGGTGTTGGTCACATGGCGATGTGAACTATGGGTGTTAATCACATGATGATGTGAACTATCGATGTTAATCACATGGTGATGTGATCTAGATTATTGACTCTAGTGCAAGTGGGAGACTGAAGGAAATATGCCCTAGAGGCAATAATAAAGTTATTATTTATTTCCTTATATCATGATAAATGTTTATTATTCATGCTAGAATTGTATTAACAGAAACATAATACATGTGTGAATATATAGACAAGCAGTGTCACTAGTATGCCTCTACTTGACTAGCTTGTTAATCAAAGATGGTTATGTTTCCTAACCATAGACAAAGAGTTGTTATTTGATTAACGGGATCACATCATTAGTTGAATGATCTGATTGACATGACCCATTCCGTTAGCTTAGCACTTGATCGTTTAGTATGTTGCTATTGCTTTCTTCATGACTTATACAAAGTTCCTGCAACTATGAGATTATGCAACTCCGTTTACGGAGGAACACTTTGTGTGCTACCAAACGTCTAGCGAATCGGGTGATTATAAAGGTACTCTACAGGTGTCTCCAAAAGTATATGTTGAGTTGGCATAATTGAGATTAGGTTTTGTCACTCCGATTATCGGAGAGGTATCTCTGGGCCTTCTCGGTAATACTCATCACCTAAGCCTTGCAAGCATTGTAACTAATGGGTTAGTTATGAAATGATGTATTACGGAACGAGTAAAGAGACTTGCGATACGAGATTAAACTAGGTATTGGATACCGACGATCGAATCTCGGGCAAGTAACATACCGATGACAAAGGGAACAACGATGTTGTTATGCGGTTTGACCGATAAAGATCTTCGTAGAATATGTAGGAGCCAATATGAACATCCAGGTTCCGCTATTGGTTATTGACCAAGAATAGTTCTAGGTCATGTCTACATAGTTCTCGAACCGTAGGGTCCGCACGCTTAAGGTTTCGATGATGCTTATATTATGAGTTTATGAGTTTTGATGTACTGAAGGAGTTCCGAGTCCCGGATGAGATCGGCGACATGACGAGGAGTCTCGAAATGGTCGAGGCGTAAAGATCGATATATTGACGACTATATTCGGACTTGGAAAGGTTCCGAGTGATTCGGTATTTTTCGAGTGGGGAGAGTTACGGAAATTCGCCGGGAGAAGTATTGGGCCTTATTGGGCCATACGGGAAAGAGAGAGGGCTGCCTAGGGCAGGCGCGCCCCAAGGCCTAGTCCGAATGGACTAATGGGAGGGCTCGCCCTCCTTCCTTCCTTCTCCTTTCCCTTCCTTCTCTCCTACTCCTACTAGGAAAGGAGGAGTCCTACTCCCGGTGGGAGTAGGACTCCCCCATAGTCGCGCCCCTCCTGGGCGGCCACCTCCTCCCTTGCTCCTTTATATCTGAGGCGGGGGCACCCCATGACACACAAGTTGATCTCTGGATCGTTCCTTGGCCGTGTCGGTGCCCCCTCCACCATATTCCACCTCGGTCATATCGTCGCGGAGTTTAGGCGAAGCCTGCGCCGATGAGCATCATCATCGTCACCACGCCGTCGTCTTGACAGAACTCATCCCGACACCCTGCTGGATCGGTCAGGGATCGTCATCGAGCTGAGCGTGTGCTGAACACGGAGGTGCCGTCGTTCGGTACTTGGATCGGTCGGATCGTGAAGGCGTCGACTACATCAACCGCGTTGTCATAATGCTTCGCTTTGGGTCTCAGGGTGCGTGGACACACTCTCCCTCTCGTTGCTATGCCATCACCATGATCTTGCGTGTGCGTAGGAAATTTTGAAATTACTCGTTCCCCAACAGCGAGGGGCACGATGTTTTACCCAGGTTGGGCCCTCTCGA